>JAAKBH010000682.1:0-145000 GCA_019776075.1 Amaranthus palmeri | reverse complement strand
GTTGCGTTGGTTCCCACAAAACAGCAACAACAGCTTGTTGGGCAACAAGTCAGATAAGAAAATGAAAACCTGATGCTTTCGGAACAGGTTGACAGACAGCAGCATAATGGGATTATTGATACCGAGAGGCAGTAGGAGTTGTCTGATGCGCAGCAAGTGATCAAAGACAGTACGCAGCAGGGCTCTAATCACAGAAATGGGCACCAGCAAACTGAAAATGTTGACGCTGAGAGGCAAGCCCTAAATGCAGAGGAGGGATGGATCCCTGTTCCCCCAAGCAAAGCAGCTCGACGGGTTACTTTGAAGGGCATTAATCACAACAGCACAGTTGAGAGTTTAGAGAGGACAGCAAATCAGAATCTGTTCAGTCAGGGCATAAATTCAGCAGCAAACACAGACCAATCAAGGGACGAGAACCCTATAATTCCCTCTATCCAATGATTATTGTGTCTTGGAACGTGAGGGGCATGAATAGCCCTATAAAAGCCAAGGAAGTGCGGAATTTTTTTGGTAATAATAATGTAAGTATCGTGGGCATTTTGGAGAGCAAAATTAAAGAACCGAAAGCAAAGAAAATTCAGAATATGTTTGGCAACAAGTGGGGATGGTATGTCAACTACACCAACCATGAAAAGGGTAGAATTTGGGTAGGGTGGAGACTCGATAGGTGCAAGCTGGAGATTTGTAATTCGCATCAACAATTCATTGCAACAAAAATCACCCCCATTAGTTCGAAAGAGGTTTTCCATGTTGTGTTTGTTTATGGTCTTCATACGGTGAAAGATAGGAGAGAGATGTGGAAGGAGATGGAGAGTTTAGACTACCACAATGCTTGCTTATACATGGGAGACTTTAATGCTATATACAGAGATACACACAGGAAGAATGGTACGCAGGTTTCATCCTATGAGACAAATGACATGCAGAATTGGTTAGAGGTTAAAGAGCTTCACCCAATCACAGAGAGAGGTCACGAGTTCTCTTGGACTAATAAGGAGCAAGGGGATAATCGCATTCACACAAAGATCGATCATGCCGTAGGGAACATTCAATGGTTGTCCACTTTCAGCCATGCTAGTGTCCTCTATGCTAACCCGATGTTCTCTGATCACACGCCGTTGATCCTAAACCTTGCAAAGCATGAGCAGAAGCAAGGTAAACCGTTCAGGTTCTTTAACTACTTGTGTGAGCACAATGATTTCCTTAAGATTGTTGCAGAAGCGTGGAAGATCAAGGTGAAAGGGGAAGGCCTCCAGAGAATATGGTATAAGATGAGCAATGTAAAAAGCCGCCTTAAAAGTCTTCACAACAGGGAATTTGCAGGGATTAAAGAGAGAATCAAGCATTGGGAGGATACTCTTGATAACATCCAAACTGATATCCAAGGGAACCCCACTAGTACAGAGCTCCATCAACAAGAGAAAGATGCTGCCACCCAAGTTAGAAAATGGAGGAAAATTGAAGACAAAGCTTTGCATCAAAAATCCAGAATCAATTGGATGAAACACGGGGATGAAAACTCTGCTTGCTTTCATGCTTTCATCAAGGAGAGACGAGCCTCTAACAGTATATATGAGCTGCAAGACAATAGTGGAAAGTGGCTTACTTCAGAGCAAGAGATCAATAATGAAATCCTCCAATTCTACCAAAACCTTCAGGGTACAGCTAACACAAACCTTGAAGTGATTGATAGACAGATCATGCGAGAGGGGCCCCAGATAGACAGGGAAGATAGTCAGTTGCTTATTCAAGATGTGAATGAAGATGAAATCAAAGAAGCGGTATTCGGGATGAATGATAACAAAGCTCCAAGGATTGATGGTTTCAACGCTTGTTTCTTCAAAAAGACTTGGGATATCACTAAAGGGGACCTGATCAGCGCCATTAAAGATTTCTTCAATAGAAATACGATCTTCCCTCCTTACAACTGCACTTCAGTTACCCTGATCCCAAAATCCAAAAATGCAAACAAAGTGGGAGACTACAGACCTATAGCTTGCTGCACTTTTATCTACAAGATTGTCTCCAGAATCCTCGCGAGTCGTCTCCAGAAGGTAATAGGGAAGGTTATTGATCATGCTCAGTCAGGGTTCATTCCTGGGAGGCAAATGGCAGACAACATCCTTCTAGCTGCTGAGATCATCAAAGGGTATGATAGGAAGAATAATAGCTCTAGGTGCATGATTAAGATGGATCTTCGAAAGGCCTATGATTCCATCAGCTGGACTTTCCTCTTTATGGTTATGAGTGAGCTGGGGTTTCCTCCTAGGTTCGTTGACTGGATAAAAACTTGTGTCACCACGGTCTCGTTTTCAATCCTTGTGAATGGCACGCCGCTTAAGCCTTTTGATGCTAAAAAAGGTTTACGCCAGGGTGATCCTATCTCTCCGTACCTATTCGCCATTGCTATGGAATACTTATCAAGGTTGATGTGCAAGCAGAAAGAAAATCCTCATTTCCACTACCACCCCAGATGTAAGAAGGTGAACCTCACTCACCTTCTCTTCGCAGATGACCTCCTCATGTTCTGTCGTGCCGATATCACCTCAATCCAGCAATTAATGCTCACTTTCAGCAAGTTCTCTAAGGCTTCAGGGCTGGAAGCGAATGCCAGTAAGAGTAATGTTTAAATGTCGGGCATAGATATGCAAGACAAAGAGCGGATCCTGCAGCATCTCCATATGGAGGAGGGTGAGTTCCCATTCAGATACCTGGGGGTTCCCCTCCACTCCAAGAAGCTGAACACTAGAGAGTGCAGACCCTTGGTGGACAAAATCATTGGTAGAATTGGTTACTGGTCCTCCCGTCTTCTTTCCTATGCAGGTCGGATTCAGTTAGTTCGCAGTGTTATTGGGGGCATTCAAAACTTTTGGGCCCAAATCTTCTGTCTCCCGAAAAAGCTCATCAAGATGGTAGAGAGCATCTGTAGATCGTTCATCTGGACTGGGAAAGAAGGGATCTCCCGTAAAGCTGCTGTTCCTTGGAGCAACATGGTTCTTCCCTTCGCTAAAGGTGGCCTGAATCTTAGAGACATGTACCTTTGGAACAAAGTAGCTATTCTTAAGCATTTGTGGAATTTAGCGAGGAATAAAGAAAATCTCTGGGTCAAGTGGGTCCATAGTTATTATGTGAAAGACCAAGAGATTCATGAGATGCGTGCCTCCATTCACGCCTCATGGATCTTCAAGAAGATTATCAAGCAGAGAGAGCTTGTGGAGAAGCTTGGTGGGTGGGATAACCTCACTACAGACAGTAAATTTCGAATTGGTAGAATCTACGACCAACTCATTGCTGATACTCCTAGGGTCCCGTGGGGAGACATCATGATCAAGAATGTGGCTAGTCCAAGTGCTAGGTTCATAACATGGCTCGCTGTTCAGAATAGGTTGTCAACTCGATATCGGATGGAGAAATGGGCTAATATCACAGACAAGACTTGTGTTTTGTGTTCTGGGGCAACGGAGTCTGCACAGCATCTCTTCTTTGAGTGCCCTTATACACAGGAAGTCAGAGCAGGGTTATTTCACTTCCTTCCACGGTGCCTCGACGCTCCTAACTTCCAGGTTGAGATTCTGCAGATGAATAAAATCAACAAAAAGAAGACGAACAGAGCAAAGCTTATTGTGGGATTATGGACGGAAATGATATATAATCTTTGGATGCAAAGAAACAGAACTATTTTTGATAACCATACCTTCAGTGTGAAGGATGTGATTAGTTGTATAGTTTTTAGAATTGTTGGGAGGATTAATAGTAGTATGGTAGATATGCTTGTACCTAGGTAGTTAGGTTCATTTTTGGGCTGGCGCTCCGTTTTTTGTTAGAGTGCTAGCGTTTTTGGTTTGCTCGGGTTGGAGTTAATTTCCTCCCGTGCCTCTGTCTGTTTCTCCCCTTTTGGTATATAATACAAATCATTTGACAAATATATATATATATATATATATATATATATATATATATATATATATATATATATATATATATATATATATATATATATATATATATATATATATATATATATATATATATATAAAACTAGCGTTGGATTTCAATTGATGGCTACGATTTACACGATCATAAATGGCAAAATGGTAAATTCTGCGAAATTAACAATTTAGGGCTTTCTTACTCAAATCCACTTCTTTATCTTCCGAAATCGTTTCTCTCTCTTCCGAAATCCTTTCAGCTATGATTTCAGCGGCGATCAACTACGATTTGCAAGAACTCCAAAATTTGACTACAAATCAACAAAAAGGCAAGAACAAATTCATAAAATCGTGTTCTTTCTTTAATTAATTGATAATAACTAGCTTTTTTTTTATATTCTACAGGTGGTTGAACAACACATTGGCGATAATAACTAGCGTTCAACTACGATTTGCAAGAACACATTGTTCGCTACAAATAATGGTGAATCTTTTAATCCAATTACTCTTATTTGTTACATTTTTTGAAAGTTTAAATTTTTTTTTCTAGGGTTTTTCAACTATACGGTAGTCATTTTAAGTGAACTTATAAATACTTCATTGGGTATAATTTTTGGTTATTTCAGTGTTGCTTTATGATGTATAAATCATTTACATGTAGCTCTTCTAGTGTTAATTTTCGGAATAGTTGTTTTGAGTGAACTTATAAATACTTTGTTTGGTATAATTTTTGTTTATTTTAGTGTTGCTTTATGATGTATAATTGTTTCATTTATTCAAAAAAAAATGTTGTTAGGAGCTAACTTACTGAAATAAATACTAAACAATGACTGTTGTGAGAATGATTTACATTGTGCTTTACAATTGTTATTTTTTAAAATATATGTTTCTTTTTATTAAAATATATTGTAATTTACTTTTTCAAGTTCAATTAGAAGAAATTGATGAATTAGTTATAGATAATGCTAGTTTATCCACACCTAAGCCAATATCTAATTTATGTTTAGCCCTATATGGGGAACCCAAAATAGTAATTTCTCACTATGAAGCTAAGTTACTTCTTGAAGTAAATATGATATTTGATACATTAGATGATGGTTTATATTTTTATAAGAATTATGCAAATGCTTGTAGCTTTGAAGTTAGACATTTTGGGGAGAAAAAGTCTAATGATGTTATAATGATTAAGTATTTTGTTAGTAATAGACAAGGGTAGAGAACTGTAAAATCTAACCCTACGAGAAAACGTTTACATTCTCATGTGAATTGTTTTGCTATAATTGGTTTTCGTAGGACTAAAGATAAAAAATACTCCCTCCTATTCAGCACAATTGTCCCATTTCTATTTTGGGTCAAGTCACCTCAAATGTCCCATTTCCTTTTTTGGCATGGATTTTTTACCCTTATACCCTTATTTACTTTACCTATTTACTTTTTAACCTTATTAAATCTATCTAATTTTTTCCAATACATCTAATTAATCTAACATAATCTATCTAATTTTTTACCCCAATTACTTAACCCCACCCCATTTCCCTCCATTTCATCCGTCCTCTCATATGCCTTCTACACTCTTCTCTCTCTCTTCCTCAAAACCAACATCCCAGTTCATCATCTTCAAGCTTAATTCCCACCATACCCAAATCATCATCTTCAAGCTTAAGAACACTTCTCTCTCTTCTCTTTCATGGACGACTCTAAGAATTCTTCATCTTTAAATTAAACCTAGATCTGGGTATTCTTTGATCCACAAACTGGTGTTTTTTTTTCTGGAAAATGACGTCCTCAAGAACACTCAAGAACACTCAAGAACATACATTCATCCTCTCCCTCAAGATCTGGCGATGAAAATGGTGTGAAATTTCAAGCTCTCAAGAACACTCAAGAACCCTCAAGAACACTCAAGAATGGCGTGAAAAATGGCGTCTTTTTCTGGAAAATTGGAACCCTCAAGAACACTCGTTTTTTTTTGGTTTGAATTGTGGTTTGATTTTGGTGAATTTTTTTTTTGAAGATGATTTTTCTGGTTTTATTTTGTGTTTGTTTTGTGAATTTTTTTGTTTGTGGTTTGATTGTGTTTGATTTGGTTTGATTTGTGGTTTGATTGTGTGGTTTGATTTTGTTTGATTTGTGGTTTGATTTTGTGGTTTGAAGTTTGAAATTTTGTTTGCAAAATTTTCTGGAAAATTTTGATTGGTAATTTTCTGGAAATTTTTTTTTGTTCAATTACACTCATCTTCAAACCCATGTAATTTTCTGGAAATTTTTTCTTTGTTCAAGAACACTCAAGATCTGGGTATTTTTGTTTGGTAATTTTCTGGTTTGATTTTTTTCTTTGTCATTAATCACTAATCTTTTCATTAAAAACCCCTAATAACACTCTCTCTCCTACCCCAAGGGTCCCATTTTGACTCTCCTTAAAAACCGTGAAAAGTCAAATAGGACAATTGTCCTGAATAGGAGGGAGTATGTTATATATTTTAAGTTTGTAGAAGGTCATAACCATGGTTTTGCATCTCCTACTATTAGATTGCATATGAAAGGTTCATCTGACATGCACATTGAAAAAAGGGTTTATTTTTAATAATTTAAAGTTAAATCAAGGTCCGACTAGTTCATTTAGAATGTGGAAAGAACAAGTAGGTAGCTACATAAACATTGGTTCATCCCTAGATGATTTTAAGAATTTTTATAGGGATTTCAAAAGGGTATATAAATGATGCTGATGGTCAAGTGTTTGTTGAAATGTTTCTTAGGAAAAAAGAAAATTACCCTAGCTTTTTCTTTGACTATGATGTTGACGAATCCAAAGCACTATGCTTAGTACTATGGGCAGATGGTACATGTACAAGAAATTATGCTGTTTTCGGTGACTCTATGTCTATAGATGCTACATATAGCACTAATAAGTACAATTTAGTGTTTGTGCCACTTACGGGTGTAGATAATTATAAGTGGTGTGTTACATTTGCCATAACATTAAGTAGCAAGGAGGATGTGGCTTCATATACGTCGCTTTTTCAAACTTTTTAAATTGCTATGGGGGGGGACAACCATATTCTATCATTACTGATCAAGACCCCACTATTAAGATTGCTTTACCGACTGTTTTTCCAAATTCTGTTCATAAGTTTTGTGTGTGACACATAATGAAAAAGTTGAAAGATAAAGTATCTGTTGAATTGCGTAGTGATGAAAATTTTCTTAAAAGGATTAATTATTTGGTGTACAATAGGGACAATGAGCCACATGAATTTGAATCTGAGTGGGCAAAATTGCTAGTTGATTATAAGGAACAAAAGTCGGATGAAAATGTTTGGTTGTCAACAATGTATACTATAAGAGAAATGTGGGTTCCTACTTATTTTAGATCTATTTATATGGGTGGTTTGTTTAGGACTACATCAAGGTCAGAAAGCGAGAATAATTTTTTAATTTTTTTGTTAACAAACTTATCACTTTAGTTGAGCTTCAAATGCGATTTCAAAGCACAATGGACGCACAACGTCATTAAGTAGAATAGTTGAAAGTAAAGATAAGTTTTTTACTCCGCCACTTATGACACCATTAATGTTGGAAAAACATTCTGCTTCTGTATATACTCTTGTTGCTTTTTATGATTTTGAAGATGAAATTTGCGCTGCTTATTTTGAATGTGGATTGGACGAACATTATGTTGAGAATGGTATAAAGATTGTTTTTCAGTGATTTATTTGGGTAACAAATGGGTTTGTTGTCTTTGATCCAAAAACACTTGAGGTGGATTGCTCATGTATGACGTTTAGACGCGTTGGAATTTTATGTAGGCATTTTCCGTGGGTTTTAACTACTTAGGCAGTTAATAAATTGTCTGAACAACACATTTTGAGTAGGTGGAGTAAACTTGCTTTAAAGCTCCTGTATATGATGTTAATGGAGTATAATTAATTGATTCTATTATTGATGATCCAAATAAAAGAATATTAAGGGATGTTTGGAACGAAGCTCATCGTTGTGTTGGTCTAGCTGAAAGTAATATAGATGATCTTCAAGACTTATTGGACAAATTAAAAGACTTTTCAAGTGAACTTTTAGAAAAGAAAAACAGTTTAGTAGAACAAACAAAAGATCAAGAGTTGGAGAATTTTGTTGGTTGTAAAGCCCTGATGTTATTAGCATCCGAAATCCAAAAGTATCTTCAAATAAGAGCACTAGAAAGGAAACTGATACTAATGACAAAGAGGCTCAAAGGTCTATAATTCCAAAGTGTTGTAAAACATGTGGAAAGATTGCTGGTCATATAATGGCCGTACATGCCCAAACAAGAACAAAAAGTAATCCTTGTATTTTTGAATTTATTTCTTATCAAAAGCTTGTTATTATTTTTTATTTATATTATTCAACTCCTTTATTGTGAAAACAATACAAACAACAAAAGGACTACAAGATCAAGCAAGTCGTGATTTTTAAAGTATTTTATCATCCTTTTGGTAAGATTATTTTTCATTTATCAAATATAATTATTTTGATAACCTCAATATTCTATTAAAATTTGTTATGTTGAACTTTGATTAGGTACACATAAATCAACAATATGTGTTTGTGTTTAGAAGAAGATGTTATTGCAGACCTCAAGATCATCATGGTTATCATTGAAGCTTGCATTATTTAGAAATGTAATAGGAGATATTTAGGTTTCTGTCTACTACAGATATGTTTCCTTCTAGTAGCTAGGAAAATGTTTCTTTCTGACTAAGGCTATGCACATTAGGAATATGTAATAGAATATCATCGTTTATTTTCAATATGAATATTATGAAATATTCCTTTAAAAAAAAAGAGTATTATGAAATATTATGTAATCTAATGAAGCTAACATTGTTGTCTTTATCGTAGAAGCTAACATTGTTTACAAAAGTAATAGGAGATATTTATGTTTCTGTCTACTACAAATATGTTTCTTTCTACTAGGAAAATGTTTCTTTCTACTATTTCTAAGAAACATTCTGAATAATGTAATTGAACATCATGGTTTATTTTCAGTGTGAATATTATGATATATTTATGTGCAGACACTACCACTATTAAATTTCTAAGAATCATATATAGCATGAATAAAAAAAATACTTTTTTCAAGTTAAATGTTGCTAAACGTTATAAAACAATTATTTTTTCTTTCAAAAGTAACTAAGTGATGAAACACCAAGATGCATAAAAGATACATTTTTATAACATATACATAGTGATGGCCACGGTCTGGGTTGGCCCGGAACCGAACCGGTCCCGAACCGCTTGAAACCTGAACCGGAACGTTCGCGACAGGTTCCGAACCGGAACCGAACCGGAAAACCGTGAACCCGCCGGAAAAAATTTACCGGAACCGTGGAACCGCCGAAAAAAACGAAAAAATCGGACCAAAGAACCGCGGACCGGTTCAACCGGCCCAACGGTTCAATGGAACCGGTTAGAACCGCAGAACCGGACCGGAACAGTTCAACCGGCCCAACGGTTCCATGGAACCGAAACCGTAACCGGACCCGGAACCGCACGGTTCCAACGGCCCAACGATTCCAAAGAACCGGTCAAACTAGCCGTTTTTTTTGGTCCAACTAGCCGTTACCCATTCCTCTATAAATACCCATCACTTTCAACCATTCCAATTCACAACTCATCTCTTCTCCTTCTCTCTCTACTTACTCTCTTTACTTAATTACTTAATTACGCAATTATTTTCTTAATTACATAATTAGTCTTCTAATTAATTCTTAATTATTTCTTAATTAGTTCTTAATTAGTCATCTAATTAGTTCTTAATTAGTTCTTAATTATTTCTTTAATATAATCATGTCTTTATTCTTGAAAAAAGCCACTAAAAAAGTCACTAAAGTGGCAAAATCTTTGGGGGGTTCTTCTTCTAGCTCCAAAAGAAAGGCAATTTCAACTCCATCAATATCAACAACACCTTCGGTTAGTAATTACGAACCGACTTATCCAGAAGGGTACGAGCCTTACGACCGAGAATTACATGAGTATGCGGAATATGTTGAAAAAGAAATAGAAATTGAAGATGAAGAAGAAACACAAGAAGAAGAAACACCACAAAGTCCACAACAAGAGGAAGAAGAACCAACGACCCCTATCGGGATACTTAGATCTCGACAATCATCAACAAGATCACTTGAAGAAGCACAACAATAACAAAGACAAGCTCGTGGTAAACGAGTCAATTTTCAAAGTATCAGTTAGTTTTCTAATTTTATTCTTCAAATTGATTGAATTTTAAATTATTATTTATTTTAATAATGTTTTTATATTTATATTTAGATGAAAATGAACCAGTAAGACAACCTTTTCCGGCAATGCCACCTCTTAGTGGTAGAGCTGTTTCACATGTTTGGTCGTATTTTACAAAAGAACCAACCGACAACCCGGATGTGTTCTTATGTACTTGTCAAATTTGTGAAAGCCAAGGAGTAAAGCCCTCAGTTTCTTACAATTTCACCAAAGGTAAATACTTTTTAAGTTTTAACTTTTTATAAATGATATTAAATATTAGAATGTATTAAATATTTATTTATTGTGTTTTGTGAATACGTGTTAGGTGGTGGTACGGGATCTTTCAACAAACATTTGGCAAAAAAACATGGAATCACAAAAGAAACACATGCAGCAAGCGGCAGCGGGACAACAAGCGGAAGCGGACAACAACAATGGGCAACGGACTTCCCCGGCGGACCCGGAGGTATGCCTTTTAGATATGATCGTAATGAAACACTAGTGGAAAAAAAGCTATTGGCTGCGAGACATTGGCTGCGGTTTTTAGGAAAACGCAGCCCATTTGAGTAATAAAAAAGTTCAAAAAAAAAAAATACTAAGGGGCTGCGGTTTTTATAAATGTCCGCAGCCCTTAACCCCTTGGAAATGTAATAAATTAAATTAAAAAAAAAATAAAGCAAGGGGCTGCGGTTTTTATTGATGTCCGCAGCCCTTAACACTTTGAAATTTAATTAAGAAAATAAAAAAAAAAAATAGAGGAAGGGGCTGCGGTTGTTCCTCTTGTCCGCAGCCCTTAGTATTTCCAAAAAAAAAGAAAACCGCCATTAATTAGGTCTTATTCATTTTAAAAAAAAAAAAATCAATTTGAGGTATAAAACGTACGCCTAGTCTGATTCTCTAAGCTAAACCCTAATAAAACACTTATATGCGCCGTTTCCCTCTCCCTCTCCCTCTCCCTCTCCCTCTCCCTCTTAACCCTAAAAATAGAGGAAGGGGCGCCGTTTTTCTGGTTCTCTAAATCTTCTAAAAATGGCAGTCTCCTTCAATCAAAGTCTTCAATCAAAACTTTAATCAAACTTTAATCAAAATTTTTCTGGGTTCAACGAGTTCTTCAAAGTCTGGGTTCGTTCCTTCTTCAACGAGATTTAAATCTGGGTTCGTTTCTGGGTTCCTTCTTCAAAATCGATTTTGTTCGTTTCTTCAAAGTATGGGTATTTAATCAAGAAATTCGTTTCTTCAAGAAATTCGATGTGATTGTAGATCTGTAAAGTCTGGGTTCAAAGTCTGGGTTCGTGATCTTCAAAGTCTGGGTTCAATCTTTTTTCTTTTTTTCTTTTTTTCGTTTTTTCTTTTTTTCTTTGTAAAGTCTGGGTTCAATCTGTAAAGTCTGGGTTCAATCTGTAAAGTCTGGGTTCAATCTGTCAAGTCTGGGTTCAAAGTCTGGGTTCGTTTTTCATGTATTTCGATCTTTCGATCTGTTAAATTTTTCTGGGTTCAATAGCTTTTTTCTTTTTTTCTTTTTTTCGTTTTTTCTTTTTTTCTTTGTAGATCTGTAAAATTCATTGTAATTGTAGATCTGTAAAATTCATTGTAGATCTGTAAAATTCGATGAACTTTTTTTCTTCTTTTCGTTTTTTCTGGATTGTAAATCTGTAAATTTGATGTTTGTCTTGATGTTCTTCAAATTTGAAGATTGTTCGTTTTTTTTTTTTATGTTCGTTTTTTTATGTTCGTTTTGATTTGAAGAAATTTATGGGTATAATTTTGGAATTTCGTTGGAATTTCTGGGTATAATTTAGGAATTAAACGAAAAGGAAAAAAAAAAAATTTTTTTTTTATTTTGAAAAAAGACTAAAGGGCTGCGGTTTTTAGACCTGTCCGCAGCCCTTTAGTCTTTTTTGGGCTGCGTATTTTGACCGCAGCCCTTAATTATTATTTTGGGCTGCTCCAATAAAGGCTGGGGTCAAAATACGCAGCCCATAGGGGCTAAAAAACCGCAGCCCTTAAGGTTTTTTCCACTAGTGAAATGATCGATGAGTTTTCTAAATATGTTATTGGTGATGAATTGCCCTTTATACACGGTGAAAGTCATAGATTAGAATATTTCAATAGGAAATGTTTACAACCGCAATTTAGAGCAATCCCTAGGAATACCCTTAAAAGACGAACCATTAAATTATATGAATCAAAAAGATATTGTTATAAGATGTACAAAAGGAAAGTGCTGTAAATTACAATTACACTACACTACAAACAATATACTATGTATATAAGCCTTTGTGTTTATGGCAATGATCTTCTTCAAACAACGAACCACGAACAAGATGAACACCGTAGAGAAGATTAGTTGCAACACAATGGTCACCGGAAATCTTGATATAAGATTGAAGGCGTATGGAAACTTTCCTTTTGTGATATATCCCCCACAAAGGTACTTGGGTTATGATGATGGATATTCACAACGAGATACAATCAATCACATTAACCGATGAGTACACACCGATTAATCTAAACAACAAAGAGTTTATAAGAGAATATGAAATCAGAAAAACAAAAGAGAAGTTAATTACTCTTCTCAATGAATCAAGAGAAATGAGAGAAAGAACAATAGAAATCAGAATTTCTATCAAATGTTGAGAGTGATTTGATATGCATGTGCCCACACCTATTTATAGAGTGTGAAGAGTCACATGTCTTCATCCAAACCATGCTTGGTGGTTACCAGGCAAAATAGAGTGTTTTAGTGAAGTAAAACACTCGTCCATAACAACACATGACTTCACGAAGCATAGCTTAGCTTCACGAAATAACACACTGTTTCAGAGGTGCTCGAACGAGCACATAAGATGCTCGAACGAGCATGATGCAAAACAGTTTCCAGAGACTTTCTGACGCGAAATTCTCTAAGTGCTCGAACGAGCACTATAGGTGCTCGAACGAGCAAATGCCAAAACAACAAACAGAAGCATTCTGACTTGATCTGGACCACATGCTCGAACGAGCAAAGAAGTGCTCGAACGAGCACCATGTTGCTCGAACGAGCAACAGGTCGAGCAAGCCCAATTTGCTTCGTTTTGTTTCCGTTTTGTTCCGTTGTTATGTTCATGCTTAGTTTATGCCTTAAACAAGTTTCTAAGCCTTGGATACATATCCTACATGCTCTAAATCTCCAACAATCCTCCCCCATTTAGAGCCTTTAGGACATTTCTTTCCCTTTCTCAAAAAACTGATCTCATAATCACATTCCATGCATCAATGCTAATGTCCCTCCGGATTGAATTAACATCTAGTACGACATACTTGACAAATGATCGTGAAATGATGATGTCCCTACGGATTGAATCACATAACACATCTGACCATTTGAAGATGAAGTACACACAGAATAAACGAACGCTTTGTCGTTTCTTGACACATTATAACGGCCGTGTCCATATCTTATTCATAAGTTTATCATAGTCGATACGCTAATCTTGACTACTTGAAGCGGCCACACTTCAAACTTATATAGGTAGGTTCTCTTTACGTAAATTATATCCCCGTGAATGGATATCACCAAGAGCTCTTCTACTCTTGGCCTTGAGAACTTTCAAGGGACGACTACCTCGCTCCTCACGGTCCAAAGCAACGATTGGTCATAAAACTTTGTTGCTTACAAAATCCATAAAGAATTACATCCACATTGAATTCAGACACAATGTTACTTGTGTGTGAATTGGGCTTTCTAGATGAATTTTTTAGCGTAAACCGATTGCAATTGACGCTTGTTCAATTGAATCCTTACTCATGGCTTTCGTAAAGAAATCAGCCAAATTGAACTTAGTGTTCACATAATCAAGAGTGATGACCCCATTAACGATAAGCCCTTGCACTAGGCTGTGCCTAAGAGCAATATGACGGGATTTACCGTTATACACTTGACTATAAGTTTTCGCCAATGCCGTTCTGCAATCTGTATGAATTGCCACCGGTGCTATAGGCATTGGTAACATGGGTATCTCAAACATGAGATCCCTTAACCATTCCGCTTCCTTCCCCGCAGATGCTAACGCAATAAACTCGGAAGCCATAGTGGAATCAGCGATGCACGTTTGTTTCTTAGAAGACCATGAAATGGCTCCTCCCCCATAAACAAACACCCAACCACTTGTTGAAGAATTATCTTCTTCATTAGTGATCCAACTTGCATCGGAATAACCTTCCAAAACTGGAGGTTCTCCACTATAAATGATACCACGATCTAAGGTACCCTTCAAGTATCTTAATACTCTCCTAATCGCATTCCAATGATGCGGACCCGGATTGCTAGTAAATCTACTCAATTTTGCAACCGCAAACGCAATATCCGGTCTAGTACAAGTCATCGCATACATAAGCGATCCAATTATCTTTGAATATGATAATTGCGAAACTGGTTCTTTCTCATGTCTAAATAATTTGACATGTGGATCCATAGGGGTCGAGATAGGAGTTGACTCGAACATATTGAACCTTTTAAGTATTTTCTCAATGTAATGAGATTGACTTAATTTGATTCCATTGCCGTCTCTAATGATCTTTATGCCTAAGATCACATCGGCCTCCCCCATATCTTTCATTTGGAAGGATCTTGACAAAAAGTCTTTTGTCTCTTGAACCCGTACTAAATCAGTACAAAAAATGAGCATATCATCAACGTAGAGACATATTATGACTCTGTCGCCTTGCTCATCAAATTTGCTATAAACGCATTTATCCGCTTGATTCAATTTGAATCCAAAGGACAATATCGTTTCATCAAATTTTTGATGCCATTGTTTCGGTGCTTGTTTTAGTCCGTACAACGACTTAACAAGTTTACACACCTTGTTTTCATGTCCTTTCAAAACAAACCCTTCGGGTTGTTTCATATACACTTCTTCATCTAGTTCACCATACAAAAACGCAGTTTTTACGTCCATTTGGTGAATCACTAGATTGTGTATCGAAGCCAAAGCTATCAACAACCGAATGGTGGTTGTCCTTACAACAGGTGCATATGTATCGAAATGATCGATACCAGGTTTTTGTCTAAAACCTTGTGCCACTAAACGGGCCTTGAACTTATCAATAGTTCCATCTATTTTCATCTTCTTACGGAAGATCCACTTGCAACCAATCGGTTTGCAAGTCGGTGGTAAATCTACCAATACCCATGTATTATTTCCCATGATTGAGTTCATCTCATCATCAATTGCTTCCTTCCAAAACGCACTGTCTTGAGAAGCCATAGCATCGCTATATGTCAATGGGTCTCCTTCCACATTAAATAAATATGGAAAACTTGATTGAATATCGGTACGAGTACCTTCAACCAAATATACATGAAAATCTGAACCAAAAGATTTTGGTCTCCGTTGTCTTTTACTCCTCCTAGGAATTTCTTCCACATCATCGGGAGTTTCTTGTTCGATGTTTTGTTGATTCTTACCAACTTCATCGTTTTCATTCGGGTTTTCATGTTGAATATCTTCGATTTCAACATCGTCGTCATTGGTACTAATCCGTAGATCTCGTTGTCTACTAATCGATGAAAAACGATTCTCATCGAAAATCGCATCCCTTGACTCTATTATCGAATGAATCGCAATATAGTCGTTTTGTTCTATTACATAGAACCTATAAGTTTTGCTTTGATTAGCATAACCTACAAAGATGCATTCAATGCCTCGTTCACCGAGTTTCTTTCTCTTTGGTCCGGGTATTCTAACAATAGCCCGACACCCCCAAACTTTAAGATAACTTAAGTTCGGTTTTCTTTTGTACCATAACTCATAAGGAGATTCCTTATTGGTTCTACTTGGAACCCGGTTGAGGATGTGACACGCGGTCAACATAGCCTCTCCCCAAAACCCGTCACTCAAATTAGAGTATGACAACATGGAATTAACCATTTCTTGAAGAGTTCTATTCTTCCTTTCCGCCACACCATTTGATTGTGGTGCATAACCGGCGGTAGTTTCATGTATAATTCCCATTGATTGGAAATATTGAGGATCATAATATTCTCCTCCCTTATCAGTCCTTAATCTCTTAAGTTTACCATTAATCTGAAGTTCAACTTCATTCTTGTAAACTTTAAAGAAATCAAGTGCCTCATCTTTTGTATGCAAAAGATAAACATAGCAAAACCGTTTAAAATATGCCCACGACAAATAAAGTCGTCATTCTCCCATTTGTTCCTCTTTCTAGCCTCCTCTAGAGTTTCATCCTCCTTCTCTTCCGGCTTTGGAGTGGAAATGACATAGTAAACGTTGAGGGAAGTTAACAAGATTTGCATCTTCTTTTGCCACCTCCGAAACTCCACACCAAGAAACTTGTCTAACTTCATAAAGTTTGAAGTAAGATCTTTCACACTTGCCATATTTTCAGAAATATCACAAAAGATTGTTATAAGATGTACAAAAGGAAAGTGTTGTAAATTACAATTACACTACACTACAAACAATATACTATGTATATAAGCCTTTGTGTTTATGGCAATGATCTTCTTCAAACAACGAACCACGAACAAGATGAACACCGTAGAGAAGATTAGTTGCAACACAATGGTCACCGGAAATCTTGATATAAGATTGAAGGCGTATGGAAACTTTCCTTTTGTGATATATCCCCCACAAAGGTACTTGGGTTATGATGATGGATATTCACAACGAGATACAATCAATCACATTAACCGATGAGTACGCACCGATTAATCTAAACAACAAAGAGTTTATAAGAGAATATGAAATCAGAAAAACAAAAGAGAAGTTAATTACTCTTCTCAATGAATCAAGAGAAATGAGAGAAAGAACAATAGAAATCAGAATTTCTATCAAATGTTGAGAGTGATTTGATATGCATGTGCCCACACCTATTTATAGAGTGTGAAGAGTCACATGTCTTCATCCAAACCATGCTTGGTGGTTACCAGGCAAAATAGAGTGTTTTAGTGAAGTAAAACACTCGTCCATAACAACACATGACTTCACGAAGCATAGCTTAGCTTCACGAAATAACACACTGTTTCAGAGGTGCTCGAACGAGCACATAAGATGCTCGAACGAGCATGATGCAAAACAGTTTCCAGAGACTTTCTGACGCGAAATTCTCTAAGTGCTCGAACGAGCACTATAGGTGCTCGAACGAGCAAATGCCAAAACAACAAACAGAAGCATTCTGACTTGATCTGGACCACATGCTCGAACGAGCAAAGAAGTGCTCGAACGAGCACCATGTTGCTCGAACGAGCAACAGGTCGAGCAAGCCCAATTTGCTTCGTTTTGTTTCCGTTTTGTTCCGTTGTTATGTTCATGCTTAGTTTATGCCTTAAACAAGTTTCTAAGCCTTGGATACATGTCCTACATGCTCTAAATCTCCAACAGATATGAGTTAGTACAAATGTTTAAAACTTTTAACGGTAGAGTTAGCTTAACGACCGATATTTGGTCAGCTCCCCCACATTTAGAACCTTATATGTGTGTAACAGCACATTGGATAGACCGTAATTGGTCTATTCAAAAAAGAATAATCGCCTTCGAGTTAATGCCCGAAAGACATACGGGCGAAAACATTAAATATAGATTAGTGGAAATTTGTAGAGAATGGAACTTATTGGATAAAATATTTAGTTGTTCTACTGATAATGCTTCCGCAAATATAAAATGCATGGAACTTTTATATAATGAACCCGCTTTTACTAGTATATTAGGAGGTAGTTTATTACATGTACGTTGTTGTGCTCACATTGTAAATTTATCTTGTCAAGCAGGTATCAAAAGTTTAAGTGATTTATTAGGTCCCATTAGAGATATAGTCAAATGGCTTAGATTAGGACACATTAAACGAAGATATAAACAATTATGTGCCCAATATAATCTTCAAAAAGTATATTGGGCTTTAGACACTCCTACACGATGGGGTTCGACCCACAATTTATTAAAAAAGGCGATTACTTATCGCCCCGTCATAACACAACTATATAGTGAGTTTACGGATAGCAGTACAAGTGATGATACTTGGGAATTAGCTATAGGAGTACAAAAATTACTAGAAGCGTATGTCCACGCAGCTAAGATATTTTCTTATGTATACGAACCAAACGCGCGTTCACTTAGTAATAAGTGAATGTGTTACTGTTTTTTATCATCTGCATTCATGTTCTTATGAAGATACTAACGTTGTTTTGAAGCCGATTTTTGCAGAAATGATGGATAAGTGGAAAACTTATTTTACCGATTTCCCTTATATTTATGGCATAGCGACACTTTTAGATCCGTGTTTTAAGACGGAAGTCCTAACTAAAGTAATAGGATTTTATTATCAAGCACTAAATCGCCCGCCTACTGATGTACATAATTATGTAGGCAATTGTAAAAAAACTTTTATCAGACCTTTATGACCATTATGCTACTATATATAACCCGAGCCGCGATACGTCTAGGTGTGCTAGCGTCTCGGCACGTCCCGATTAATATAATTCCGTAATCGCTAACATAATGAGTCGCGATGATACTTTTCTAGGATCATCTTCTTCCTCCTCCTCCGCTACATATTTAGAATTAGATAACTACCTTAAACATCATTTTGAAATCGACCTAAGTAATTATAATATTTTAGAATGGTGGAGAGAAAAAGCGACAAAATACCCTATATTATCGTGAATTGCAAAGGATATCCTTGCAATTCTTGCTTCTACTGTTGCGTCGGAGTCGGCTTTTAGTGCAGGTAAAAGAGTTTTGGATGAAAAGAGATCTCGTCTTGCACCACATAGCATTCAAATATGTATTTGCAAAAAAGATTGGGATCAGGCGGAGGTCCGAATGCAAGGAGAAAGGAACGATGATGATCAAGACGAAGATGATCCATGGATATTAATGGATACGTCTGCATCATCGTCGGGAGGAGAGTCGACGGGAGCATCCAACCAACCAGATGACGATGACGAGTAGGATCGCGACAACGGAATATCGGACCACGGCAATACGACATTCAACCACTACTAATAAAAGGTATGTCAAAGAACTACGTGGACATTGATTCCTTCGGGATACGTACGCAGCTTAGTATTCCTTCGGGATACTAGGTTCAAGTCCATTCTCTCCCCTTTTTTTTATGATCTTTATCGTTGATTCGTTTCTTATTAATTTATTTTTTTCGTTCTTTTTAGTAAATATTTTAATAACGATGACAACCAATGCATTTCGCTAATAATCAAGTAATCGACGAAGGTACGTCCGCATTATTATAGTATTTTTTTATTAAAAATAAAGGAAAAATAAGAATGGAACCGATGGTCCGACCCACCCGACCCGGGAATTGGGACCGCCGGAACCGTCTCATAAACCGCCAAGGAAATGGTTGGAACCGGCCGGAACCGAAAACGTCTGGGTCAGGTTCCAAATGGAACCGAAACCGGGTGGAACCGGAACCGGTTGGAACCGGAACGGAACCGGCCCAACCCGGACCGTGGCCATCACTACATATATACTACTAAAACTTTTAAAACAATTACTAATGTATCATACATTGTTTTCCAAATAGATAATATCCAACAACCATTACAAAAGTAAATAGCTATTCAAGCTTTATAAAATACACATCATAATAAAAGATTAAATAAAAGAGTTTTTAAAGACTATATTTTAGTTTTCTTTGTTTCATCACTGCATCTTCTTCTTGCCTTTATCAACTTTTGATTTCATCTTTGCTTGGCCAACATTAACATTCTCAAACTATTCTAGCCCTAAGTCAAATGAAGGAAAGTCAATGTTAGACGCTCGTGTCTTAGCATCCATAATTTTCTCCACCACATCATCGATTTCCTTCCACACATTCGGGTTTTGAAAGCCATTGTAAAATGGTTAGGGATAAAGAGTCTTTCCGCTGTTTTTGAGCAATAATTGAGGTTGTGGCGTGAGTAGCCATTGCTTTCAATCTCTTGAAGTTATTCATGTGATATTGATAACAATATCCATGTTCCTCTTCATCTTAGCTAATTCCTCAACAATTTCCTGATAAAAAGTAACATTAAACAGTCAGGAAAAAAAATAATTTTTAAATCAAACAATTTTTACGATGATATCTCCCTACTGTTACAATCATCCAACTTCTCCCTCCATTGCTCAATCAAATTTTAAGAATCAGGATTATTCTTCCTTTGCCTGCTAGTTTCAATAACAGCGTTTGATTAACTAATTGGCAACCCAAAAATGTCATAAATATCATACGCTGTTATTGTGAACTTCGTGGTGTCATTCACAATAAAAACACTTGTCTTAGTGTCGTATTGTTTTATGAACCAAGACACAATACCATGGAAAATTTTCAGTAAATTAACATGTAACAAGCCATCAAATCCTATTTCTTTTAAGTCTTCCCTTTGTTTTAAAGACATCATATCCCTTAAGAGCATAAGTGTCCCAGCATTTGATAATAAATGAAAGGGTTTTTTGTGTCTGCCAAATAAAATGAATATAAAAATGTGTTACTAACAACAAAACCATATCAAAAAGCCACACGATTATCACTAACAACAACTCTTTTAAAAGATACATACATTTTTTTGAAAATTTGGAAATATATTAATAAAACTCGAAAGGAAACAACACCAATACTAAGACTTGGGGACCCCAAAACCTCCGGCATAAAAAAACCTCAAGAGGAAAAAAGCCATCGGAAGAGGGGGCCAAGGATCAGGCCACTCAGAAACAGCATAGGAGTGGACTATGCATTACCAAACAAATTCAGAAAATACAGACGTTTGCACCTAATACACCAAAAGCTAGCAACAACAACACCATGAAACGTCACCCCTTAAAAGATACATACATAAAGCCACATAATTAAAAATAACAATTTATGATCACTCACTCTTTAGGGTTAACAACAACAGACGTGGATGCAACATCCTTCTTCAAAATACGATTTCCCAATTGCGTAGTTTTGCGACCAACAGTTTTTTAATATACTTAATTGTAAAGCACGACTTCTAGTTAACCTAGCTGTTGTTTGAACTTAAAAAAAAAAAAAAAACAATTTATCAAAAAGAAATCAAAAAAAAAAACTTTATATAAGTTAAAGTTCTTAAAATTAAAACTTGGTGCTTGTTTTCGTTGCCTTCTATTCACAATCTTCTTCTTTGCTTCAATTTCTATAATAGAACAAAGAAAATTTTAATACCTTTCATGTTATAAGTTAAATAGAAAAAATTATTGAGCAACATCAAACAATTAAAAGGTACATGATTCACACGAAAAAATAATACATATTAAAAAAACCTTTTTCTTCATCCTCACTTTCATCAGTTTGCGATTCACTTTGAACATCATTGGTAGATTCACTTTCACTTCCACTTCACTTGAACTAGTGAAAATCTTTGAGAACACGAGCTTTGAAACTTTTTTGATAGATTAATATCATTATATATACAACACATTAAAAAAATAAATTGTTGAAAAGTAACACAAAAAAGTTAATTTTATACCTTTAACTACCTTCTTTCCCTTTTTTTCTTTTGGTTTTGATGTAGAAGCTTGTCCAACTTCACTCACATGATTTCCCAACACTATACATAAAAGTACTAGCTTCATGTTATGATGTATAAATAACAATATAAAAAAATTTAAAAATATCTTAGACTTGAATACCTTGTTCGGGTACAAATCCTTCAGCCTCTTGATTTTCATCATCAATATTAGATTTTCCATCTATAGAAATTTCAATGCATTGATCAAATAAATGCAATTATATATCATATAAAATTAAATAATATTAATAATTTGCATACCTTTTTCATCTTCGTCAATTTCTTCATGTCCACTAGAGAGTGATTCGTATTGAGAAATGGAATCATCTTCTGCTTGCGCATCCACATTAACTTAATCTACAGTAACAAATTATTGCAATAGATAAAAACAATATTTGAAAGTAACATGATAGTAACATGAACTTTATCTTGAGTAACTAAATTAGATTATGCACCTTTGTTTGCCACTTGGGGCTTACTTGCACCCTCTGCTGCATATAAAAAAATCTATAGATTATTATTGTGATGAAAAATGACTAAATATATTATTACTTAAGTAATTTAAATTTGCATACCTTCTTTCAATTGATCATCTTCAGTTATAGTAATTATTAATATAAGAATTAAAATTGACATACAAAACTAAAAAACATAAAAGTTAATTAAATAATGAAACATACTACCTTTACTTCCATCATTCCCTTTTCTACGTTTTAATGATGGAAATCTATAGATTATTATTGTGATGAAAAATGACTAAATATATTATTACTTAAATTAATTTAAATTTGCATACCTTCTTTCAATTGATCATCTTCAGTTATAGTAATTATTAATATAAGAATTAAAATTGACATACAAAACTAAAAAACATAAAAGTTAATTAAATAATGAAACATACTACCTTTACTTCCATCATTCCCTTTTCTACGTTTTAATGATGGAGTAGAAGATAAAGGCAACAATTGAGTTTGTCGAAATTGCTTTTCAATACTTGTATCAACATCAATCGATTTATGACGTTTGGATAATGATGTTTTTGCCGTCAATGATTCTAAAAAACATATACATTAATATATTAGAGTATAATAATAAATGAACAAATAATAACATGAAAAGTATTAAAATAAATAAATATATAAAAGAAACCTTCATGTCCACCATGAGCTAATTGTTGCTGACTTGTAGACGTATTTTTTGAAGCACTGCTCTTCCCTTCATCCACCTTTGCTTTTTTTTTTTTTCTTCTTCCGCTTTTCCTCTTTTCTCTTTGCAATAAGTTTGTTAATACTCTCAACCTCAGTAGGTTCGGTAGAATATTGAGTGTTTCGAGTACCAACCATCTTATATAATCTGAAAATGATGACAAACACATATAACAACATTAAAAACATTTAAAATAACACATAAACCATAGAAAACAACAAAAACTAAAACACAGAGTATAACATAAAGCAAATCAAATGATAAAATAAAACATATTGCAAAGAGTGGAATGTTGGTTTCTAAATCCACAGTTCAAAGAATTTGTATATTCGGAGTGGAATGCTTTGCCTAATATGTATCTCATTAATAAACTGAAAGCCCTAAAAGGGCCACAAAAGACATGGAGTAAGGAGAAATTTGGGAAGATGGATAACAAAATCAGCGAGTTGGAAAATGTGATACATGACCTACAAAAGATTGGGGAAAACAGATAGTTAGATAATGTGGAGAATGTTAGATTGCGTGCAGCTCAGTATCATCTCCATGCTTGGCTAATTCGTAGAGAACGGGTGTGGAGACAAAAGGCCAGGTCGTATGGTTTTAGTATGAAGGATCATAATACTAAATTTTTTCATGCTGCTACTATGCTTAGGAGGAAGAGAAATGAGATCACTCAGCTAAGCATTGATGGGAGGGTCATAAGTGGTGTTCATATGGTCAAAAGTGAGATATCAAGGTACTTCGAAAATCGGTTCTCCAAGGATAACTTTCCAGACTTAGATTTCGACTTGGGCAATCATCCTATGATTAATGATAAGTAAAATAGGCTCTTAGAGGCCTTACCTTCTAGAGATTAGATCAAACAAGCAGTGTGGGATTGTGGAATTGATAAAGCTCCGGGTTTTGATGGTTTTAACTTCAAATTCTTTAGGGAAATGTGGGACTTGATAAAGGATGAATTATACTCTTTTGTTCTAAGATTCTTCGAATATGGGGATATGGCTAGGGCTATCAACATAACTTGGGTGACATTAATTCCAAAGGTGGCTAATCTTATTTCTATTGAGGACTTTAGGCTATTAGCATGGTGGGGGCCCTATATAAGATTATCTCAAAGCTACTCTCAAATAGACTAAAAGCGGTAATTGCCCCGCTTATCGATGAATCACAGAGTGCGTTCGTTATGGACAGGTAGATCTTAGATGGTGTCCGCATTGCAAATGAAGCTATTTCATGGCTCAAGAAAAAGAAAATTCAGGGAGCCCTTCTAAAGCTTGATTTTAAGAAAGCTTATGACTCAATTAAGTGGTCGTTCCTGAAACAGATGATGGTGAAGATGGGTTTTGGCACAAAGTGGATAAGGTGGATTATGACATGTGTGGAGTCTGCTTCATTCTCGATATTCGTAAACATCCCCCTTAAAACCGGTGAAGATGGGTAAGGGTTTGCGTCAAGTTGATCCATTATCTCCTTATTTATTTATCCTTGTTAACGAGGCACTTGTGTGTCTCTTGAAGAAGGCTGAGGAGCTAAGACTCATTGAGGGTGTCTCCATTGGAAAAAATAATGTTAGATTGAAACACCTACAGTTTGCGGATGACACTCTCATTTTTGTGCCTAAGAACAACAGGATTGTTGCGAACTATTTTAGGGTGCTCGATGTTTTCACAATCATGTCAGGGCTACGCGTAAACTACAGCAAATTTCACATCATATCATGGTCCGCTGCTGTACATGATTGGGCAAAGTCTATTGCAGCCGAAAATGGGTGTTGTTACGCCAGTTGTCCGGTTACATATCTTGGCCTACCCTTGGGAGATAATATGAATAAATGTGCTACATTGAAACCGGTGATCTCTAAAATTGAGAAGAAACTTTCTTCATGGAAGGCCAGGCTAATGTCGAGAGTGGGTAGGCTCACGTTGATCAAAAGTGTTCTAGATAGCCTCCCAATATATTATATGAGCATGTTCAAGATGCCGAAAGCTGTAGTCGAGAAAATTGTAAAGCTACAAAGGAGATTCTTCTAGGGTAACTCTACAAATGGTTTGAAGCCGATCACTACAGTAAAATGGTCATCGATTGAGCTTCAAAAGAGCTAAATTAGGTGGCTTAGAGGTAGGTAATATACTGCACAAGAACCTAATTCTTTTATTCAAATGTGACAATTCATTGTGGAAACGCATTCTTATCTCATTACACAATATCAGAGGTTTGAAAGCATCATCACAATCCTTTCAAGGGTGTTAAAAGGGGGGTGTGGTCGCAGTTGCTCTCTAATGATGGAGATACTACTAGGATTCGCAATATTATTGAGGAAGGAATGCAAGTGAGAGTGGGAGATGGTAGCTGGACATTGTTTTGGCACGATAATTGGTGTGCAAGGGGTCCTTTAAAGATCACTTTTTCTAGACTCTTTCTTATCTCGATTCAAAAGGATGCTACAATCAACCAAATGGGAGGGTGGCAAGAACATGGGTGGATTTGGGACTTTCGTTGGAGGCGCCGATTGTTTGATTGAGAAGTTGCTGAAGTCGAAAGGCTTACAGTCTGTGTTGCACACTGCGACACCTTTCTTCCTTCTTATACTCACCCAACACTCCACCCCTTTCTTCCTTCTTATACATGTGTATTCATTTCCCACACTCCTAAAGCCAAATTTCTAAATTGCAACCTTCTCCAAGTGTATAAGTAAACCCAAAATCATAAATTTCCTTCTCTATGTGAACAAGCAAAGCCACAATGCTGAAATTCATCTTACCCATGTTAGCAAGAAACTTAAAAATCTGAGTTCCACCTTCTTTCTCTCATAATTTCAGAAATCCTATAGGAAACCTCTATCTCATAGCAAGCTTCTTGAGGTTCAATTTTAATCTCTACAACTCATATGGAGTAACAATCTTTATTGAAGTTCACCTTTGATTGTTTAGATGTTGTTGGAATAGAAGAACCCAAGTAGATGGTATCTTCATCATCATATTCCCTATCTTTTGTGTAGAAAAGTAAGTTTTAAACTTCTTCATCTTCTATGTGCATGTTGAAGTAAGGGTTAGATAAACCTTTAATTGACATTTATGTGTTTGATTGTTAGGGTAATTATTAGAATCTCTTTGGTGTGGTAGTAGAAGTAGCCATTAAAAGTCTTTATCAAGTTAGCTTATTTTGGAAGATTGGATTTCTGATTTTGTTTTGGTGATTGAAGATTGATCAAAGAGATAACCCACAAACTATTCTATTAACTAAAGTATAAATTGAATGTTTCTATTTTGAGTTTTTAAGTAAAATTATTGATGTACTTGGTGTTCTGTGTGCATCAGTCAAGTCTATGCATTGTGAGTGTGTTTAGTGATGGAATTCTATGGACAGATTAATGGGTGGTTAAGTGTGTCTTAATATGTGTGTATGTTTGTGTGTGTGTGTGTGGTGGTGATTGGGTATTGAGTTCATGAGATTATGAAGCAATTACAAGAAACTTGAATCGAGTAAAGTATTGTCTTGAACGAGTATGAAGATTAGAAGTAGACAGTAGGGTCTGGAAGGTTGTGCTCGAACGAGCATATGGATTGCTCGAACGAGCACTTTACATTGTTGAGGTCTTTAAGCTAAATTAGTAGACAATAGCTTCTGGAAGATTGTGCTCGAACGAGCACCTTATGCTGCTAAAGTCAGTAGCTGGCAGCTTTCTACCCTGTTTTTTAAACGCGATATCTTCTTCGTCCGGAATCGGATTTAGGCATATTTACAGCCGTTACGACTGTATGGAAGTCTAGTTTATCATTAAATTGGAATTAATGAACAATATTAATTAGAATTTTATTTATAAGCCTTTGAGTGAGCATGTGTCTTCATACAAATGGTTACAAGAGTGTAATGATTTCACTAAGCTTGGATATTGCTTGGGTGAGTGTGTAAACTTTATTATTAACTTGGGATTGATCTTTAAACTTATAATAGGTTTGCTTACTTCAGTTTAGTGACAAATTCTTGGATTTGGGTTTTATAGATTGGTCTTAATGAGTTTTGGTTTCTTATATGGTTAGTTGATGTTATTTGGATTATGATATAAGTTTGGTATTGGGATTTGTTTAAATATTGGTTAAACTCCTTCATGGTTGAGGCTGAGTTGTTTAGCATTCTAATTAATTATTTATTATTTTGTTTACGTAATGATACTATTAGTTGTAAGTTTTAATGAAATTTACCATGTTAACATCGTTTTTAAAGATAAAACAAAAGCATGTTTTACTTAAAGTTTTGTATAAAGTATTAGTCATTATAAATGTTTTTCGGTTTGGGAATTCGACAACGGATACTTTGTATCCGGTTTTGTGTGAAAACCCTAGAGCTTGATTCTAGGTACCTTTTAGGATCGGCCTTGATCCCCCGATGTCGTTTAGTTCTTGCAAGAGCCGTTAGGTGATGACGATCACCCGTTTACCAGAATGTTAGACCAAGCCTACTTCTGGCGGTCACTCAATATTCCCTGTTTTCGTGTTGATTTTGTATTATTTTTTAAAATGCTGTTTTAAGTAATGTTTTGATACTTCGGCAAATTTTGCGACTTTTGTGAGGAAATTACCTCAAAATGTTAGCTTTGAACTTGTATAGTTCGTAGCCGTGTTCGATTTAGTAACAAAAGTACTCTACAATATTTTCTTATGTTTTAAAATAAACTTATTTGAAAGAGGTTACAAAGTTAAACTTATAATTGAATTTACAAATGGTTTTCAATATTATATCGTTTGTTGGGTTACTCAATAATTATTATTATTGACTGCTTTTGATTGGGCCTACTCTTACAGGAGTAGATCCATTTTTCAGGGTAGCTTGGTCGTGGAGGTGATGATGTATATATGTATTATGTGCTAAGTGCGCTACGAGGATTCTATTTTGATAACAGATTTCTAACGTGTCGTTTAACGCTAGAGACCTTCGCTATGCAAACACATTTATAAACACCCTAAATACAACTATAGCTAGTATAGAGGTAAGTTGGGGATCGAACCATAAGGAACAAGGGTAAGAAAGATTAAGTGCTAGGTGTAGTGAAGTGGTGTGTGTATAAAGGAGGGTGTTTTAAGCTAAACTAGGGAAAGCAAATAAACAAGATTAATAAAAGCAATAGGAAATAAACGGGGTTGGTGAGGATTCACCCTAGGTCGATACTATGTTCTCATACAAAGCTAAGTCAAGGGAGATCGAGCGTGTCTCAATCGAGACACTCTAGATGACATGGGGAAGTTGATGACTTAAAGTCAATACGAACGACCCATAATCGCCCTATGTCTCACAAGGGAGTAGCAGTTAAAGATATGCATCGAATATCAATCAAACAAACCACAACAACATCAACCCAAATCTACTAACATATGAACAACATTCACCAAACCTAGGGTTTCACCAAACCAAAACCCCTAAGAAATCTACCCTAGCATATTGAAGGCAACTACAACTAAGAACAAAAAGGAAAGCATATATGTAAACATTAGGGCAATCAACAATAATGAAAGATAGAACAATAACTCTAACTACCAACTACACTAGAAAGCATTAAGAGCCACAAAAACAATATTGAAAAGTAAATGAACAAGATTTAAAGCAATAAACAAAGCATGAAAGGAGAAAGCATTAAATGACATGAATTAAAGACAAACAAAAGCAATAAAGAGAATAAGAAAGATAAACTTACATAAACTAAGGTGCTTGAATGAAAGGAATTGAAACTACAATGCTTGAATGTAAATGAAAGTAATAAAACTATTCTAGGGCAAAAGAGAATGAAAGAAAGCAATAAATTTGATGTTCTAAGATGAGAGGGTTTCTCTCATAGTAGGCATGGGGTTTTAGTTCCTAAGAGTGCCTTTATATAGGCTACAAAAGATGGGGACAAAAGCCCTAAAAGATACACGTGTTATAAACTAGCGAAGAATAACGCAGCGTGCAGGATAGCTCAGATTCGCCCGAAGCTGAAGTTGGATTCGCCCAAATCTGACACATTCGACCGAATGTGTTCAGATTCGGTATTTTCAGTAGCATTTGGTGGTTTTTGGCTTTGAGGTCCATTCGACCGAATTTCAATGGGATTCGACCAAATGCAGCAGCTTCGACCGAATGCAATAGGGATTCGGGGTTTCCAGTGGACTCACAAATTGGTCTTGGGCAGCAGCAGGTCAATTCGATCGAACCTATGGAGGATTCGACCGAAGCTAGCTTACTTGGTCATTTTGGAGCTTCAAACCACCATCAAACGACTTCTGATCTTCGCGATATCTTCGGGGATGACCCGATACACTTGTGAGAGCCTCGAAACGCGTGCCTTTTCTTCGACTTTGATATCTAAGCCTCGAACTCGATCCGAATTACCTCGAAACCCCCCGAAAACACCTGAAATGATCTCTAAACACCATGGAGACAAGAACAAGGTAAAATCGAGTGTAAATCATATAAAACCAATGTAAAACACCGAGATATGGCACCAAAGTAGAGTAAAAAATGTGCTCTAAATCGAGCACATCATGTTTCCTTACCACTCCCTTTTGACTTTTGGTTATGTAAACAATTTCTTAGTTTCGTATTGTAAATCAAGACTTTAAAGTTTTAGAAATATTTTGTGATTAATTAAACTTAAGTTAAATATGTAAAAAGTTTTCTTTTACTCTGATATTAGTTTCATATGATCATCGGATCATAGGTCAGATTCAGTCAAGACATCTGTAAGTCTTCCGCTGTGTTAGTGGACAGTATTTATTATATTGTTTCCGCTGGTTTGGGCTGTTTCATTCTTCATAATCGTTGTGCACAGTTTTCACTAGCTTGGAGAAGTTTGGTGCCATATCGACATAGGGGTAAACTTTGGAACCTCATCTTGGGATGTGTGATATGGTCCCTTTGGTTTGAGAGGAATAAACTAAAGTTCGAGAATGGAGAACGTGAAGAAGGTAATTTCCTCTACACTTTGAAGGTAAGAGTGGGAATAAGGGCAAAGGAGATACTTGGAGTGAACATCGCATCGAGTTCTACATTCATGAACAATATAGATTATCGTATGTACTAGCTTGGCCTTATAGGTGGTTTTATATTTTAAGTCTAGTATTGGTGTGTCATTGTAATAGTATGCAGAAGAGAAACAACAAAAACAACACAAAAAACACAAAACGCAAAACATTTAGAAAAGTATGTAATAAAATTGCACATAAAACAGAGAAAAAAATAAAAAAAAAACAACACATAAACAATCGAAATTAAATATATAATTATAATAATTGCAAATGACGAATTTCGAGTAAGTACACATTTACCTTATAGTAAAGTAGCAGTATTCATTTGCATGGCGAATAACATTTATTTCATTATTAGCAAAAACAGTCTTATCAAGATCAAAATTTGTCAAGAATGTTTGAATCTTAGATATGGAGTTAATTTCACTTATCAAACAAAATTTGAAAGTAATCAGTGATTCATTATTTCATGGAAAATTCGTTTAAAATCTGTGGTAATCCTGAATTTTCGACTTTTCTATATGGTAGAATACCTTTTTCTTAATTTATGTGATGACCTTAACCATCTACTTTTTTCACGTAGTAGAAAAATAAGAAGTTTTGTTTTGTTAACCTTATCTTATTTTTAGTTCACGTGATGACATTTTTTATATCAAATAGACTTGCTTAACAGTGATCTGAGCCGAAAATTCAAATCAGAACGGAAAACATGTTATTTTTTATGACTAAGGAACCGAAATAGCACTCGAATCGGTTGATAACTGTGAATTTGGTTTCATTTAACGGAATTAATTGTTTTCCAGTTAATTATTTTAAGAATGTTAGCGGTATATTAATATCATTAGTCTAATAGTATTAACGTACCCGCTTATTAAAATTTTTATGTTAATTGTGCTAAGCTCAATTAATTCTGAACTAACTAATAATTTAATATAATCAAGAGTTTATACATTTAAATGGTAGATCATTAAAGTTAGTCGCAACTATTAGCATCTCGTCTCAAACCTTTAATAACGAGTCAACGGTTACTCGTTAAAAAATAATTTGCCGCCCATAAACTGACCTGGTTAATGAAGGTCTGGTACACAACACAAATATATTACATTTTAAATTGCTTAATTTACTCAATCATTTAATGTTTTATTCGATTGACTCTAATGACTATTTTGTTTCATATGCTAAATGCCTTATTTCAATAAATAATAATTGCATTATGACTAATTTCGTGTAAGCACTAGTTACCTTATAATTCAATATATAAAAACTAAGCATGGTTATAAAGATGACTAATTTTAAGGATATGTATGGATTGGATTTGGGTCGGATTCGGCAAAATTCACATCCGGATCCAGTATTTTTTTTATTAGATCCGGATTGAAATTCATAGCGTTTGAAATTTTTTTGAACCAGACCTAGATCCTTAGAGTTTGATGTATCTAAATTAAATTTTTATTATTTATATTTTATGAATTAACAATAGTGGTTGATTCATAATGCATACTATCTAAATGAATAAATTGGTTTGTTAACTTTATTTTTGTTTCTGCGAAGAAATTTGAATTGATGTCTCTGCTTGAGAATCACCTGAAGAGGTAGTAATGAAGAGGCTGAACCGCCTTGTTGTAAATGTGGTGCGGTTTCGTCTGTTGCTTTCACCTGCACACAAGTTAGCCTAACCCGGGATGTGATCTCCCGGAAGGGCACTCCGACGCTCAAGTCAGATAACGGAAATAATAATATGATTGACAAATGAAAATTAGAGATTCGGGATTATAAAGGTTGTGATGGATGATGATCTTAGATGAATAAGGAGATCACTGGATTTGGGTATAAGTGTAGTGTAATGAATCAGTATGAGATTGCTAGGTTAGATGATAAATAAATCAGAAGTTCCCCTTTTTATACTTGAAAAATGAGTATTTTTAGGAGATAGTGGGATAGTGGGATAATGGGAGATCATGGGATGATGGTGGCTATTTTTAGAATGTTGGCAGTTATTTACTTGGAGATCAAGCAAGGTAGTTTAAGAAATCAGGAAGTCAAGGTCAACAAATAATAAAGAGGGTACGAAGGTCATTAATGATAATAAATTAATTAAATAAATAACATAAATAAATATTACCATAACAATTTTATTTTTACCGAGGACGTGATTAGATTTTTTGTATCACCTAGACATATTAAAATGAATATAAATTGGTTTTTTTTTCAAAAAACTATTACTGAACTCAAAAGAAGAAATTCGAGTAGATAATATTATATAAAATGTTACTTGGTTTGAGGTTTATATAGCTAAGCATTGTTAAAAGGATGACTAATATTAGAGATTAATGTGGATTGAATTTGGGTTGAATCTAGCTAGATCCACATCCGGACTGCGTATTACGACCCAAGCCATTATTGTAGCAGCCCTTAATATTAGAAAAAGGCTGCGGTTTTTATACGCAGCCCAAAAAAGACTAAAGGGCTGCGGACAGGTCAAAAAACCGCAGCCCTTTAGTCTTTTTTCAAAATAAAAAAAAAATTTATACAAACCCAGAAATAATCTAAAAAAACGAATGAAAATTTTATACAAACAAAAAACGAACATAAAGAATAATCTAAAACCAGAATTAATCAAAATAAACGAACATAAACAAATGAAGATTTTATACAAACAACATTAAAACGAAATAATTGAACAAACCCATAAAAATATGTAGATCTTAAACGAAATAAGCATAAAAATTACAAACCCAGAAAAATATGTAGATCTAAGAACAAGTACAATAGTCAGAAATTACAAATCGAAATCAACAAATTAAACGAAGGAGACTTTGCTGGGTTTAGATTATTTCGACGACCATTGAAGCTTCTGGAAAAAGATGGAGAGGCTTGTAGATCTTAAACGAAATCAACATAAAATCAACAAACCCAGAAAAATTTGTAGATCTAAGAACAAGCTTGCTGGGTTTAGATTATTACAAATCGAAATCAACAAATAAACATAAAAACGAATGAAGACGTCGTTTATAAATCAACAAACGAACGAAATCAACAAACGAAGGAAGCTTCTGGAAAATTTAAGAATCTTTGTTTATTGAATAGGAGGAAAAAGCCTTTAGGTTTTGTGCAGGGCAAGGGAGATGAAGTTTATAAATTTAAGAATCTTTGTTCATTGAAGAATGGAAAGGCTTATTGATTGAAGAATCATTGTTCTTGGAAAATTTTCTGATTTTTTTAAGGGTTTTTTAGGCTTAAGGTTAGAAATGAAGGAGGAAGGAAGAGAGAGGAGAAATGAAAGGAGGACGGCGCAGGAAGAGGAAGGAGAATGAAGTTTTTTAGGTTTTTTAGGGTTTTTTTAGGTTTTTTAGGGTTTTTTAGGGTATGAAAGAAGACTTAATGGGCTTATTATCTTAATTTTTTTTTTTAATGGACATTGGGCTGCGGACATCACATAAAACCGCAGCCCCTTCATTAATTATTTTTTATTTTTGATTTTCTTATATATTTTCGAATGGTTAAGGGCTCCGGACACATAAAAAACCGCAGCCCTTTCTTTATTATACTTTTTGAAACACATTGGGGCTGCGGTTAATGGTAAAAACCGCAGCCCTTGTTAATTTTTTTTTTTACCACATTTTTTTTACTCATATTGGCTGCGTGTTCCTAAAAACCGCAGCCAATAAGTAGCAGCCAATAGCTTTTTTTCCACTAGTGGATAATGGGAGATCATGGGATGATGGTGGCTATTTTTAGAATGTTGGCAGTTATTTACTTGGAGATCAAGCAAGGTAGTTTAAGAAATCAGGAAGTCAAGGTCAACAAATAATAAAGAGGGTACGAAGGTCATTAATGATAATAAATTAATTAAATAAATAACATAAATAAATATTACCATAGCAATTTTATTTTTACCGAGGACGTGATTAGATTTTTGGTATCACCTAGACATATTAAAATGAATATAAATTGGTTTTTTTCTCAAAAAACTATTACTGAACTCAAAAGAAGAAATTCGAGTAGATAATATTATATAAAATGTTACTTGGTTTGAGGTTTATATAGTTAAGCATTGTTAAAAGGATGACTAATATTAGAGATTAATGTGGATTGAATTTGGGTTGTATTTAGCTAGATCCACATCCGGACTGTAATTTTTTTTTTACACGGAACCGAAGTGAAATCCATAGTGTTTGATAATTTTGGAAGCATACACAGATCATTTGGGTCTAATAGGGTTCGTATTTGGGTCTAAAATTTTTTTTTAGCATTTTTATTTTATGAATTAACAATGGTGGTTGATTCCTCATGTATACTATAGAGATGATTAAGTTATTAACTATTTAAACAATTGTAATATTTTCTATATAAATAGAGATGTACTCTTGTCTTCAGTACTGCCTATTTTTTTCTCCAGTTCTTTTGTTTTGTTTTTGTTATTTATTTTTCATCGAAAACAATCTCAAAGGAGAATTTAAAATTAAAAATAGTTATATTATTTGATGAAATACGAGGACATAGACAAGAAAAATGACAATAACCGTGAATACCAAAAAAAAGAATTAACAAGAAAATACAAAAAATTGAATCCAAACTCTTAAATTTACGGGAATAGGGTAAATTTTAATAGAAGGTGATGTATATTTGTTTTATTTGTAAAGTGTGGTAATTATTACATTGTAATTCATTAATAAAAAAAATATAATGTAATGGTCTCTTTAATTAATGATGAAAAAAAATTTAATTTTTATTTTATAATCAATGAAAATAAAACCACTCCCTTTCTCTATTCAAAAAAATCAATTGATTTTTTTATTTTTTATTTTTTATTTTTTTAATAATATGATGTATTTTACTTTGTAGGTAGGAGTATGTGTTTTATATTTAGGATCCAAAGATGACAAACATGCATGTATTGGTTTTGAATTCAGTTCTCTTTTACTTATAATGACACGCGATGCTACAGAGATTTGCTAAAAAACACATTACAGTTCAAAATTAGAGCTACTCATCAAAATAGTAATAAAGTTTATAATTTTCAATAACAAACAAGTAATTGTGATATATATGTATATATTGAATACACCATATCACAATTTTTGTATCAACTAAACCTTTTAAATGTGATCTTAGCTGAAAATCCGAATCGAAATCGAAAACATGTTATTTTTTAGGCCTAACGATCCGAAATTACACTCAATATAAGAAAAATCGTTTTGGGCGACAACATATATATTGCCCAAGCATTTATTTATGTCGCCCAAAATAAGGGCGACATATCCAAAAAGTGACACAACAAGTGTCGCCCTATTGGTCCGCCCATGTTTCGGCGACACACCAGTTTTACTGACGCCATGCTTAATTTTGGGCGACACACATCAATGTATCCCATATTTAAACTTTGGGCGACACATTCGTCTACGTCGCACATATTTTATTCTTTTGAGTGACATAATTGTATTTGTAGCCCATAATTAATTGTTTTTGATGACATAGTTGTATTTGTAGCCCATAGTTAATTATGGAAGATAAGGGGAACCACAATGGAAATTTAAAGATACTGAAAAACAAAAATCATGGAAGAGCAATAACTATGGAGGAAAAGCTTGAAAATGAAGACAAACCTTGAAAACAACAGTAGTGGCGGCGTAATAAGATGGAATTTGGGTAGCATAGTGGAAGAGAATGAAGACGAAGAATGGCGCAGTGGGAGAAGAACAGGGCCGGTCCTGAGTTTTTAGGGGCCCGGAGCGAAATAAATTTTAAGGGCCCCCAACTATTGCATAGACAAAAAAAAATTATGTACAATGTCATAATAGAAGAAGTGTATGTGTCGATATATGAAATCAAAATAAAATTATTTCTACGAATATTTTTATACACGAAATTATTAATAAAATTTTCGAGAATTTCTTGTTTTCTTTGTCCTTTTGTTCGTCTTATTGCAAGATAAATGCTTTTAGACATTATATTATGAATTTTGGGTAATTAAAGAATAATGAAATACTAATATTGATGAACTTGCTTCTTTACACTCACAAAAGTTTTATCCAAGAAAATTACTAAATCAAAATTCCTAACATCACTTAATAATCTAACACAACATTAAAATTACAAATTACTAATATAGTAAATTAATAAATCAGCATTAATAATTAATAGCATGATTAAATCATAAATTAAAATTAGTTCAAGTAAGTTTTGATTATTAGGTTTTAATTTGATAAACCCGTGAATTAAGAATTATGATATTAAATTATGATTAAAATTCAAGTAAAATTGTATTTAGTTATTTTCGTAGGAAAGTAACAAACAAGTTATGTAACTTCAAAAAAAAAAAGTTATGTGGTTACCATTTGCGAATCGGGCACTGGGTTTTCAAATCCCAGTAAATTATGATTTCCATTAATTTGTTTTCTAGCAGTAAATGTAATGTTGTACTGCAATAATAAAAATCTACATTGTGTTTTACTGGTGGTCTTTAATGAGTTTCTCAAATCTCAAAAATGGAAAATAGCGTTTCTCAATGCAATGCATTAATTACCCTAATCAATTGAGGTTTACTTATTCTCAATAATCCCGCTTCCCTCAAACCCTTTATTAGGCCCTCATATATCGGACACTTTCCGTTTCAATACAGTAAATAAACAATATTTTGGAATTGGACATTAGGGTTTGGAAGGTTTTCTAATTTATGAAAGTGGACCCTAGGCATGAGCCCAGCTCGCACTTCCATAGGGCCGGGCCTGGAGAAGAAGAATAGGATAATGGGAGAAGAAGAATGGAGGTGGAGATGGAAACAAACTAACTTTTTTTTATTGTTTTTAGGGTTAGGAAAAGGGTTTTACTTTGAGAATGGTGGATTACAACATCAAATGGGGAGATGACAGCAGAAGTTGGGTTTTACGTTTTTGGTTTAGTAAAGGCAAAAATAAGGTGACAAAACTACATATATGTGGTCCTTAATGCAATTTTGGGCGACACAATATGTCTCTGACGCCTAAAACTTACATTTTGTGCTTCGCTTAAATATGAGTGCCGCCCTAAGATGTCCTTGTGCGACATCAATAGTAACTGTCGCCTAAAACTTTCTTTTTGTGCGTCACTCATATTTGGGTGTCGCCATAAGTAACCCTTGTGTCACACATTGCTATATGACGCCCACAAATTGATATTTTTGACGCCCAAAACTAATTTCTTGTAGTGACTCAAATATGTTGATAACTAATAATTAGAAACTAAATTCGAACGCGAATTGATTTTTATAACCGACATGTACATATCAACCAAAATTACTTGAACTAAATAGTGACGAACCAAGTCCTATCCTACATCCAAATTATGCACGATACAGAACATTTGTAAACTAACTTCGATCCATAATACTTTTGAACTACAAAAGATAAACAGTTTCGTACCCCAACATTTTCATAAAGCTGTTTTGAAATATATGCGTTCAAAAACAATAATTATGTTTCCCATTATTTTTTTCGTAAGTAAATAAGCGCACATCAATTAAAAAGTTTAACTATCAACTTAATACTATAATGATTTGATCGATAGCGATTTATAATTGACTACTATTCGAAAAATAAAGCTCGAATCTAATTTTGTTCCCAGAAAAATCCAACTATGTAAAGTTCGATTAAAAGCCAAACCCGATTAACACACGACTTAAATTTCAACGGGAAAGAACCGCTGTGAACCCGATAATGTGAATAAATGTTGTTAAACTGACCCAAAACTTACCGATCTGCACCGAGTATGACCCGTTGGGGTGAAAAACCGTAAATTTACTTATTCGAATTTCGATAGAACCAAATGACACTCGTCCAAAACCGACCCGAATAAACACCTCTACTCATGATTGAAAAAAGGGGGTGAAGATCGACTATGGAAAAATGAATCAATCTTTTGGACGCTTCTATATCGGAGAGATCTACAGGATAGGCATTGTCTTGACGTTATGCATATAGTGAAAAATGTATGCGATGCCATACTCGGGACTCTCATGAACATTCCGGGTAAGACAAAGGATAATAAGGCCGTGCGAGATTACTTTGAATATAAGGGTATTCGTCCGGAGTTGTGGGCACAGGTTAAGGTGAGTAAGAAAAGAGAAAGAACTGATGAAGTTGGTGGTAGTGGCAAGGGAAAGGTCGATAAGAAGAAGATGAGTAGTGAAAAAGTTTATTTGCCTCCAGCTTGCAACACATTGTCCAAAGCAGAAAAGTGGGCCTTTTGTGAGTCTTTGTATGGCATTAAGGTTCTGTCTGGGTACTCATCCAACATAAAGAGATTTGTGACCCTAAATGGTGAATTGAAGTTGGGAAGCATGATATCTCACGATTGCCATGTAATGATGCAAGTGTTCTTACCGATCGCACTACGTGGAATATTGCAAAAACATGTGAGATATGCTATTACCGAGCTATGTTTGTTCTTCAACACTATTTGTAGTAAAGTTCTTGTTCCCTTTAAACTTGATGCTCTTCAAGTCGACGTGATGGTAACTTTATGCAAGTTTGAGATGTATTTTCTACCTTCTTTCTTTGAAATAATGGTTCATCTTATTGTTCATCTTGTTCGTGAAATTAAGCTTTTCGGTCCAGTTTTTTTAAGGTGGTGTTATCCTTTTGAGAGACACATGGGTGTTTTACAAAACAAAGTGAGAAATCCAGCACAACCAGAGGGGAGTATGATTCAAGGCACTGTAAGTGATGAGATTGGTAACTTTATAGCCGAGTATATGGCTATGGCAAAGCCTATTGGACTTCCCACCTCTCGACATGAAGGAAGACTTGAGGGAAAAGGAACAATTGGCTCCAAAACAATCACACCTTCTCGGGATAGTCTTTTACAGGCACACTTGTATGTGTTGCATCATATTTCGAAGTTCATCCGTTTTTGAATGAGCATTTTGATATATTGCGCGCAAAATATTCCTCTAAAGGTGATAGGGCATTGATATATGCAGTTGCATAACAAGACGTTTATTGATTGGTTTCATAATCGAGTAATATGTGAAGAACTAAAGGGTGTATCTGAAATTGTTAAGTGCTTAGCTTTTGGTCCTCGTGATGATGTCAACAAATATGAGGGTTACGATGTCAATGGGTTCACATTTTGGACTGAGGGTCAAGATAAGAAGTCATCGTATCTGCGGAATAGTGGGGTTTCTATTTTGTCGTTATCTACATTTTACGCAAGTGCCAAGGATCAATCGCCGGTTGATGCTAAATTGGTATACTACGGGCGGGTACATGAAATATGGGAGCTTGACTATTGTACTTTCACTATGGGTCTTTTCAAATGCAAGTGGGTGGATAATAATCGACGATGCGTAAAAAATGACGACCCTTGTGGATTCACTCTTGTAGACTTGGATCGCTTGCGTGATGGTGAGGAGCCATTCATACTAGCCACACAAGCCAACTAAGTTTTTTTACATTGAAGACCCTTCTGATAAAAAATGGTCTATTGTTATACTGGAAAAAAGAAGTATCCTTGATATAGGTGATGTTGAAGATGAGGAAGAATATAATGCTTTTGAAGACTCCCCACCCTTTATCAATCCAAAATCGGTGAATGAAGATGATGAAGATGTTGGTTATATGCGTGTAGATCACACGGAAGGATTACATTTGAATTGAGTGATTCACAAGGTATGAATTATTTAAGGTTTTTAAAGCATTTTTGTCACTTTTGCGCGTAAACTAGCTTAAACTTGATTTGTTATGCACGAAACTTGGCACACAACACTATTTGGCATATATTATTGTGTTGAAGTAATAAGAATTGAAAATAATTGTCTTATGCTTGAAATTAAGTGTTAAGTTGCGTTTTTAACGGTTTGAACGATTTTTGTCATTTTTGTCACTTTCTAATGTATTTCTATTTATATTCTTTCAGGTACTTTATCTACAATGCATCTTTTAAGAGACGAAATTGTGCCCGAGATTGAGACTTTGGATGACGATGTTCATAGTGAGTCTAAAGACTATGATCCGACGAAGGAAAAGGACATAGATGATGATGATCATGCCAATGAGGATGACGACCCACTTGTTAGACACGAGCAATTGGCTCATGATGCTCCTCATATTAATGATATGGCCATAGTCGCAGCTCCTACTACAACAGTGACATCTTCTAAGAAACGAAAAGGCGAGGTCCTACAAAAAACCTCAAAGTCACAGACCCTATGTACCTCGAATACAATGCATTAGGTCAATCGTGTGGAAAGTGGCGTAGGGAATATGGAAAATCAGTGGGCCTATTTGTTCGTAAGATTTCCATATTGCACGCGTGGAACGAGGTTCCAAAGGGTTTGAAGAACTCACTATTGGATGATACTATGGTAAGCAACTTTAGTCTTTTATTCATTTACTTTCTTTTTTTTTTGAAGATATTTACTTTCATTTTAAAATTAATTGAATTGACATTAATTGAATTGACATTAATTATTAATTATATGATTCTTTTGTAGAATCTTTTTAACATCGAGCACGACGAAGAAAAGATATTATTTTATTGTTGGATCATTTACCAACTACAACCTCTAAGTTTACTCAATTTCAAATAAACAGCCACGAACTTCGTTTATTACCGACTACAACCTCCAACTTAACAAACATGACATCGAGACAGCCAAAACACCCCATTTTTACCCCATTTTTTTACCCTTTTTTTGGTTGTTTTGGCTGTCTCGATGTCATGTTTGGTAAGTTGGAGGCTGTAGTTGGTAATAAATAAAGTTTGCGGTTGTTTATTTGAAATTGAGTAAATTTAAAGGGTGTATTTGGTAAATGATCCTTTATTGTTTAATATGAGGAATTTGCCATAATGCTAGAGAAATCTTTTTCTTAAAAGACATATATATATATATATATATATATATATATATATATATATATATATATATATATATATATATATATATATATATATATATATATATTCTTTTAAGTACAGATGACAGCCGATTGAATCGGTCAGCGGTAACGCCGAGCATAACATCCTATCCAACTCAAAAAATGAAAATTATACACTACATTTACAAAATAATAATTTAATTACGAATTTCAAATTAATTGACACCATTGTATACTTTATTATATTCTTTTATTGTTCCATACTTTTAAGTCATTAAGATACCATTCTCAACCCTGACAGAAGTACATTACTGCCATTTATACAATTTGGTAATCTTAACACTCAAGTAAGTTCATTTGGTTAATACTCATAACCGTACCATGATTCATAGGATCAACACTAATCAAGTTCATCACTAATCAACAAGCACAACAATATGACACCTGATATATGTAAGGGTTTGGTTAGGTGAGGACCGTAGTTCTAAACCCTAACTGTGGTGGGAGTCGTCACCCCTCCAATACAATGTTTATGCTCGAGCTCCACAGGATAGGTAGCGAACCCCCTGTCTTACACCGCATTTTACGTGCCGGCCAACACGGACGCCGGGATTTTACATGCCGGTCCATGGTTCGACATTACCTTACTTTCAGGGGTCATTCAATCAACACTTATTCGCACACACAAGTACATCACATTTTTATTACTACAAGTTGACTTTGAAATTAATTGACTTTGACCAACCTAGTTGGTAACTTCATTCATTTAATATAATTCTTAATCATAACGTTTAATCACTTTTATGTCTGTATATGTTCATTACTAAATTTTTACACAATAAATTTATATTTAACTTTATTATAATAGCTCACTAAATTCACTCTAATAATTAGCTTAATATTCTATTCATAGTCTCCAAATTAGTATTTTCTACATGTAGCTATAAAAAATATATTTATCTTAAAATAAATTCCCAAAATCTACATTTCTAACTTTAAAACAAGTAAAACTTTATTCTCTTCACAAAATTCAATATTCTAACTATAATTCAAGTTAAAATTGCATTCTTTGGATAAGTTTCAAAAATTTAACAAGTTCTCCAAAAATAAATATTTCAAGTTTAGAAAAACAAGTGAAAGTTATTAAGTTCACAAAGTTAATAATCTAAAAAAAAAAACAAATAAAACTTATAATTTACAAAAAATTAATATTTCTAGTTACAAAAAGTACTATAAAACAAGTAATACTTTATAAGTTCACCAAAATCAATACTTCTAGTTATAAAACAAGTAAAAACTTATATTTTAACAAAAATCAATATTTCTTGTTATAAATCAAACAAAACTTTTATCTTTAATATTTTCCCTAAAATCAAATTTCACACATAATTTAAAAAGAGAAGTTCACTATAAAACACTTTTTACATCTTTTTACATAAATTTCATTCAAACCGTCAACTAAAGAAATATTTTCTACAAACTAGTTACAATTACAAAGCATACTTTTATAATAAAATTTCAATCATTCGAGAAAACACTTTACATTTAATAACTTAAAATTTACTATAACTTTAAAGATAAACTCAAATCAAAAAAAATAAACTATAATAACAATACTCTTAATATAACCATACTTAATAAAAAAAAAAAAGTTCATAAAATAACTTACTACCTTATAAACTAATTTGAAGGCTAACATAAACATATCAATAAAGTTCTAACATAAAAATCCTTAAATATAATAACAATTCTAATGTAACACATAACTCATAAACATACTAGCATTAGTTTATAACATGAATCGTACTTAATATCATTAGAAAATATTTTTGCACCCAACTTCCTAAAATTGTTTAAAGATTATTAACATACTAAATATATTTTTAGCATACACATACTTAATATAATCTTGATCATAAATTCATTAGGCTAACTTTTCACTTAAACATACTCATCATACGTCATACTTTGTCTAATATAAAGTAAATATAATGTAAATATTTTAAATAAAGAGTAGGGTAAGAAGTTATACCATAGTAACACCAAGGATTAGTACTAAGTACTAATTAGGAAGATAATAAGAAATAAGACCCTCCAAGATAGATAATAATGCTCCAAAGATAATTAGTCTAAAATCCCAAAATAATGGTGATCTTCTAAACTCCCAAAAAAAATTAATCCAAAACTCCAAAAATAATGATACATTTGGTACCCAAAGTAATAACCCAATAATACTCCAAAATGATGATGATAGCTTGTGTAAGTAATTGTGTAAGAGTTGAAGTGTATAAGTGAATGTGTAAGAGTTTGGAGTATAGAAGAAGGTTAACTTGTGTAAGAAAATGGTTATAGCTTGTGTAAGTGATGAACATCATGATTTACTATAGAAGGGATTTTGGTTCATCAAATATTTGTTCTAATATGTACAAGTGAACATATTAAAATAATGAATAATTTTGATCATGAAAAATATGTAGTTTACTTAGAAAATTTTGCTTAAAACTATAATTAAATTTGATAATAAAAATACGACTCATTTTTATGTATAAAATAATTATATCAAAGTTATAAGATTACAAATAATAAGTAGTAATGTTAGTTTAAGGAAGAAAGTTAAAACATAACGTTTTACAAAACTGTAAATATAATAATAAAATTTTACTTTCGTACTATAAAATAATAAAATAATATTTTAGTGCTTATAAAAAGATTTTAAACAATTAAAATTTTAAATGTTTTATATTCAAAAGAATTTACAAAATCCTAAAAGGTTTAGGAATTAAAGATGGATTGAAATGGATAACTAAAGGATTAGAAATTTTAGTGGAAATTTCAGAATAATTTATCGAAAGATTAAGATTAAGATATCTGAGCCTGTTACAATAAAGGTGTTTTCGGGACACTTTTTGGCTTGAAAATAGGTTAAGAATAGTTAGAGTACATTATAAATTATGAAAATTTGTACTCTGGGGTTTTGACGCCTTTTAGAAACAACGGTGAAGTCTAAATTTTGGTTTGACAGTGTTTACCTACTGTTCTGGACAAATTTAGAAATCTGGATTTCTGTTTTAATTGGTTGATGTTGTGTTGTGATGAAATGTGTTGTGTAGTCATTAATTGTTGAAAAGTAGATTGGTGTTAAATATATATATGTGTGTGTGTGTGTTTTGATTGAGGATGAAGAAGTGTGAATGTATGCTTATTTCTGTACTTACGGTTGGATTATGTAGGAAGTCGATTTGTGACAGGAAGTTGAAATGACGTTAGGCTTGCTTTTTACTTTCTTGAGGTACGTACACGTAGTAAAACTTTGTACATTGTAGATTCGTTGTTACAAAAGAACAATAATAATGGTATATTGAATAAAGTATGAAGATGATGTTATTCTTGTTTAATCAAAGGATATGATTTCAATAACTTGGCAAGTAGAGGTAGTATGACCTCCCTTAGTTTAAGTAAACGTAGTATGACATCATTTGGTAGAAAGAATTTACTCGCGATATGGGGGCATTATGAGCCACAACCGGGGTATGCATACTTAACCATAGGCACCGAAGTAAGGCGTGTGTCTATGGTAGAGACTTGCTTAGGGTTTAGCTCCCCCTAATTTATTGTCTCACCTTTTTGAAGATTGGAGTTTGATTCGCCAGTATAGCTGGAAAAGTACAGCAGTATGGCTGACTAACACTTTTGAATCATTTGAAATTTATTAAAAGTGAATCAAAAATTATAATTGATGTATGGAAGCATGTTACTTTGTTTTGTGATATAATGTTAATGTTATAAGAGATGTTTTGCTGACGTGTATCTTTGATCTTAATGATCATGCGATGATGTTGTTTCCTTTCAAGGTTAATAACTAGTAGTGAGTCAAGTTGCAGGTTGGGGGAGTGAGGATTTTCACTTGGAAGAATAAAACAGATATAGTAGGAGAATTATAATATGAACTTTTATTTAATCTTAAGAATGGATTTATGTTTAAGAGGCGACTTCGCTCTCGAGTTGTAATAATTAAACTTTTGACTTTATATCTTTATCCGCTGCTAAGACTTTCATATCGCTAAGTGGTCTATTATAACTCTAATAGAACTCAATCCGCAAGTTTTACGTTAAAAATTCGTTTTATTATGTCTTTATGACATCCTTGTTTAACTCAGGTTCTACTCAGGTTTATTAAAAAGGATCAAATTCTCTTTCGAAACGATCCAAGTTTTTCTAGGATGTTACACGTTATTATTCATATTACGAAGTCATCCGAGCTTACATATAGTATGAAAGTCATTAATATTATTGAAGCCCCAAAACAGGGGCTTTATTTATCATATTATGGAATCCTCTAAACTTTCACTTAGTTTGGAAGTCATATTATTTAAGTCTCATAATGATTGATTTTGGGCGATATTTTCTTAGTATTCATCTTAATTATCAAACTTTCACCTTGTTTGAAAGTGGGATCCTAACTAGTATCACCTAGTTTGATAACTCGGACTCTTATTTATCCCCAAAACGAGTGATTTTGGGCGTATTTGTCAAAGTATTCATAGCGAGTATCGCCTAGCTTGATAAGTCGATCACTTATTAAGCGGACCTATGTCCGATCCATATTCATTGATGCGGACCTATGTTTGATCCATATTCATCAATGCGAACGATGTCCGATCCATATTCATCAATGCGGATCAATGTCCGATCCATAATCATCAATGCAGACCTATGCCCAATCCAAATCTTGAACCTATGTCCGGTCAGAATATTTATCTTCGAAGGATTCACATAGTATGATTCCTTATCTAAGTCCCAGGTGACTAACGACTAGGCAATGCGGCCTTATGTCCGATCCAAATATTCTTTAGGAAAATTTGCTCAAATAATCCCAAATATCACTTGTTGGCCAAAAATAATCCCAACTATCAAATATTTTTTTAATAATCCCAATTATTTTCATAATTTGTTGAAACATATCCACTCCCTTGTTACCGGCTGAAACAGGTAACTTTTCCACTTTTTTTTTCTTTGTTTTTTACTTAACTGTTTAAAATTAACCATTCCCCTTCATCTATTAATCAAAAAAGAAATAAAGAAGTAGAAAAGTTACCTGTTGATGCCGGTTAAAAGGGAGGTAGGTATGTTTTCAACAAAATTGTAAGAATAGTTGGGACTATTAAAAAATAATTGATAGTTGGGATAATTTTTGGCCAACGGGTGATTGTTGGGATTATTTTTAGCAAATTTTCCTATTCCTTAAATACGGACTTATGTTCAATCCGAATATTCATTAGGAAAAACTATATAATACCACCTAATCTATACACTGTTTTTTAAAAAACCACCTTATATAAATTTTTTTGTAAAAAACCACCTTACATAATGCATTTCTTTGCAAAAGACAACCTGTTACGATATTTCGTCAGTTGACCGGCATCTTTAACGGTTGACCAGCATGTGTTTGTCACGTGCCCTTCTTTAAACACCATCTCTTTTAGCTCACGTGACAAACACATGCTGGTCAACCGTTAAAAATGCCGGTCAACTGACGAAATATAGTAACAGGTTGTCTTTTGCAAAGAAATGCATTATGTAAGGTGGCTTTTTGCAAAAAAAATTATATAAGGTCGTTTTTTAAAAAATAGTGTATAGATTAGGTAGTTTTATATAATTTTTCCTATTCATTAATGCTTTCAAAGGAATATCATCCAGTATGACTCCTTATCAAAGTCCCAGGTGATTGACTGATGGGCCATATCATCATATCAGGCTCAAATGTCGTATCATCATATCAGGCTCAAATGTCGAATCATCATATCAGACTCAAATGTCGAATCATCATATCAGACTCAAATGCCAAATTATCATATCAGGCTCAAAAACCGAATCATCATATTGGGCTCTAAGGCCAAATTATCAAAAGTAGCCCAAAGGCCAAACATATTTATTATTCATGGGGCTTCAACCAAGTATGGACTCATCGAGGCAAGAATTCAAAGTTTATTTTATTTGAACCTTATCGTATGATTTCTTTCGAACAATTAATTTGTTCGTATCACATGTATATTTATTTTTGCATAAAGACTGATGCCCTCACTACATTAATTTCCCTCCTCTATCACTCTTCATGCATGGTCAATGTTACGGGGTCAATAATAAACCCGTAATTTATTTAGTCAAACCATAAATCGTCTAACTTGGTTTATAAGAAAGTGTACTTGTGTCAGCCTAACACAACTGATCAATATATAGCCATGTCTTGGAAGTTAGAATTATACTGTGTTGGAATTTAGAGTGTATAGTGGACATCGGAAATGATTTAATTAATTAATTAAATAAACAATTTAATTAAATTAATTAAGTATATCCCAAAGTTACAAGGAAAAAGTGATTTTAGGGAAATTTAAAGTCACTAGTCGCAAACGAATTCGCGGATCGCGAAATACAGTCAGAATGTTTCTGTTTTGTGAAAATTGAAACTCGCGACCAGTGACTATTTTCGCGGCCCGCGAAAATCTGAAATTTCTGGATTTTTTCCTTGCGACGTTTTGCTTTGTTTTGGTGGTTATATAATAACTTCCTACAGTTATTATGATTACTTTTAGCCATGTTATTTGGGATGTAAAGGCGACATGAGTTCGTGAATCGATCTCTTGTTTCACGGATCAACCTAGTGTTTCATGGAGCAATACATTACTTCATGAAATGGTGTGAGCTAATCTATAAATATAGGATGCTCTTGTGTTATTTACACATGGAATTTCTGATTTCTATTCTTCTCTAGCATTTTACATCGAGGACTTAAAATTCTCGTTTGTAATTTTATTATCTTCTTCCACTTTAGTTTCTCTTACATCATTCTAATTTCCGTGTGCTCGGAAGTTTGTGTAATTCTTTGTATCTAACATATTTCCGGTTGATTCCCAAGCACCGTAGTAGGGAGGAAATGATGTTTTAGGAAAGAGCATCTCGCCTAGAATTTATATCAAGATCCAACAAAATCTTCTTGTTACTTTGTTCGATATATGGTGATTCCCGATGATGTAATCTACAATTGGTGTATGATAAGCAAAGGTTTGAACTTGTCATATGTAATTTGGTTTTCTACTACAAATTTGTAACTTTATTTTATATGTTTTTTAGAAAATTAAAGTCACATTTCTAACAATCTAAAACATCATCTTCTTAAATTAGTATGACAAGTTTCAATGTTTACCACAAACTTTGTCATATTTGACAAATTTGTTGGGAAAGTTTTTCAAGTTTGCTTATATGGAAGTTACACCATGATTGGGTGACGAGATTACCGTAGAGATTTTTGAAATGGTGCTTTTGATTCGATAAAAGAATGTGTTGATTTGTTAAAGAGACATGTTGTTTCATCAAAGAATATGTTAGTTCGATAGTGACACGTTGGTTCATGAAAGGATGCGTTGTTTCATGAAGAGTTGCGTTTTTTCTATCTTGATCAAGTTATGTAAGAGAGATGGACATAATTACATGGTAGAGATGATTTTTTTTAAGTATGTAAGTTTTCTATGTCAATTTCATATGTTTATTATTTTTATGATGATTAAAATTATCTTCAAAGATGGATAATGTTTGCTATCTTTTGTGTTTACAAGTTTTGTTTTATGCATGATAAGATGATAATTTCATGGTCATGTTTTGACATATTTTTTGACATGTATATCTTATTTTATATATATCATGTCTTGTTCTATTATAAAAGATGATAAGTGTTATTATCAAGTTGAATATAATTGCTTTAATAGTTATTCATGGTAATATGTTAAGTTTTGGGTCTTTGCATGTTTTGTATGACAAGATAATTTTGTCATATAAGTTGAACATTATGTGTTTGTTATGTGTGGTTATCTTTTGACCAAGTTCAATAATGTTTTTGTTATTGATGTATGTTTCACCTTTTGAGTGAATTGTTTTTTAAACGGTTGTATGATCCATGTTTAATTAACAATAAAGTTAATTAAAGTATTAAATATATTATTGCTACATATGTTGTTCTTAACAAAAGTTCATGTTGCATTTTTGTTTCATGCATGTGTACAATTATTTCTATGTGTTTGTGCATGATTCAAGTTAGTCTTTATGATATATTCTTTGATTGGTTATTACCAACGTTGTTTAAATTTGGACATATAATTTTTATATGGGGTTGTCATATGTATACTTTTACCCAAGGTTATATTAATTTATTAATATTTGAAATGGGTACAAAGTTTATGACATGAATAAATTTAAAGGTTTATCATCAAAGATTCATTAAAAGTAATTTTAATGTAAAAGTGATGATTAAACAAGAATTTGAAAATCTAATAATGTTATTGAATAAAGGTTGAAAGTTGTCAACATTATTTTAAACTCAGAATTTTATTTATTAAAGTTGTTTGTTATGGAGGTTAATAAGTTCCATAATGTTAAATAAATAAAAGGAGTTTAATAGTTTTATAAGTGATTTTATATATCAAATAAATGATAAAGACAAGTTTGTCTAGTTCATTTAGATATATGTGATGGTTTAATCTTATATGGAATAAATGTTGATTTGCTAAGTAAAGCAAGATATGAATTTATTTATTATTACATTGATTAATGTATTAATTGAAATTCATATGTTACTCTTAATCTAGAGTTAGGGATGGTCACGGGTCCAGGATCCTGTTGGACCCGCCCCAGACCCGCCCCTTTTTTAAGGGTCTGGGTCTTATTTTTTGAGACCCATCGGATCCGGGTCGGATCTGGATCTAAAAATTATTTGGCAAGTCCGGGTCCGGGTTCAATATTCAAACCTTGGACCCTTATAAATATTAAATTGTCCATTTTTATTTGTCTTCTACACATGAATTATGCCCTCAACACTTATTTTCTTTTCATATAATCATAATATCATAATATCATGGACTCGAACTAGTGTTTATAATAAAATTTAAGCATATATTGGTGACGTTATGCGAGTTTAGATTTTAAATTAGTATTAAATATTTGTAAAATACGATAATAACTCTCTTACAAATATACGAAAAATACAATGACTTACAAATGTTTCAAATTTGACAAATCAAAGAGACTTATTTTAGACCCACTAAGGACCCATTAAGGACCCTAGACCCATCAGATTCGGAGGGTTCGGGTCCGGGTCTGAAAATTTTGGACCCTTAGGGTCCGGATCCGGGTCTGGATCTCAAAAAATTTAAAGGGTCCGGGTCCGGGTCTGATTGGACCCGCTCCAGACCCGCCCCATGACCATCCCTATCTAGAGTATGTGTCAACGCTTTAAGTTTTATTATGGTAATTAAAATTCCATAATATGTTATTATTTTGATTTTCGAGATATGCATTATTTGCATGAGTATATGTAAAGTTTTATACTAATATTTATTTTGGAGAAAAGTACTAAATAAGTTTTATTCCGGTTAATGGGTATGTTAAGGTATCTTATGTTGTCGGATAACGCCAAATATATTTGGTGTGACAATAAAGAAGGTTTTAACTATTTAAGTTAAAGTTGATATTAAATGTTTTCTTTGGTTTAAAGTATTTGTTTTATAGAAAAATCTTAATCATTTTGGTACAAAGGATATTTATTTTGAATTATCTCAAAGGTTCAAAATAAGGATGCATCTATATAGATTATGTTATTTATAACATCTACTATGAGTTGTATTTATTAGAACAAGAGATATTATATATCAATGATATTTGATTATAATACAAAGTGATGCAATATTCATTTAAAAATTTAAATTTTCAATGATAGATAGGTTTGAATACCTACAAGTTTAATTTGTACAAATAAGTGATTATGATATTTTGATCTTTAATAGATTGACTTGCTAATCTTTTGATAAAGCATGTATTTCTAAAAGAGAAAAATATAAGTTTGTTTTACTAAGGAAAGTTTTTAACGAAGTTTGGTTTTGTTAAAGTTTTCAAAGTAAAAAAGTTTTTAATATCTTGTATTCATATTTCTAATATGAAGGTTTACCCATGATTATGTATTTTGATACTTAAGTATCATATAAGTTTAAGCTTCCTTAAAGAAAGTAAGTAATAATGTGTTCATCATGGGAATAATGTTTGAAGTTTAGTAACTTACTCTCCATGCAAGTATAACAATATGTTATAGATAGATTTTCATATTATATATGAAGATTGATGGGCATGTATTAATGTTCAAGATTTATTAAGTGGTATTATACTTAATATGATAATTTATTATTGAATTTATTTCAATAAGTTTACCGAAAATACAATGGTTAAATAATTGTTTGTATTTTCATATGGTATGTTATATCATAAATTTTTATAAATTATGATATATTTGTTTTGGAATATAATTGTATAAGTTAAGTTGACAAAGTAATATGACATATTTCTTCTATGAAGGAAATGGGGGAGGTAAAATGTTAAATTAATTTTAACATAAAGTTAAAGGACTACGAAATATAAGTATTTTATTGTACTTACGGTAAAGTCTAAGATTACCCTCATGTTTTCCGGTTGAAATTATTTCCTAAATATTTGGAATTATTATATAATTGGATGTAATTTTAACTTATACAAGGTTCAAATTGTTTTATAGTTGTCAAGTAAAGTTTTACTTACAACTTAAAGTTACTTTATTAGGAAATTATTTGAATAGTCCAAAATGTTTATGTTGTACCATGGATTTAATTAATCTTATAGTAGAAGTTCTTCAAGTTTAAAGAGGTAGTCAAGTATGAGTTTGATCTTTAGTGAATTGGCCATTCTCTATATTGATCAAAGTATATGTGTTTGTGGGGGAGGTATACCAAGTTTTGATCACCCAAGTACAAACAAAGTTTTAACTTATTCTACTATGATATTAATGTTATTTGTCATAGATTTAGACAAATATGTAAATGATATAGTTTAAAATACTCATCTTTGTGATGTCTTAAGCCAAGGTTGTGCACAAAAACAATCTAGTTTGATTGACAAGGGGCTTGTATAAAGTGTTGATAGTCGAGTGTAACTTTGATAATGCTATGACATCTAATTGAGGCAAAGCCGAAAATTAGGGCTTATCAAAGAAGGGATCACATTTCTTGACTATGTGAACAAAGTTCAAAGCTAGACAAAGTATTCTTACAAAGTCTAGGAATTTCATGGTTTAATGAAATTGGTACATGCCCATTCTTCAACACCATGAGTGAAACCCAATTATACGCTAGAAGAAACATCTAGTCTCGAATTCAATGTGGATTGATCGCTCATCAGATGTTGGAAAGCAACACTTAAGTGATCCTAAGTTGCTTTATTCGTGATGTTGACAAACGCGGTAGTAGAGTTGTTCCTCGAAGTCTCCATTTCTAGAGTTATGAAGATCTCTAGATTGAGTGCTTTATTCACGAAAGCATGGTATATTAGGGAGAAGCTACCTATATAAGTTCAAGATTTGGCCGTCTTAAAGAAATCAAAGGGCATACTTATGATTTCAATGAACTTATGAATAGATATGGACACATGGCCTTTAACGTGTCAAGGATGTAAGATTAATGAATTATTTCGTGTGTACTACTCCTTCAATTGGTTGGATATATCTGCTTAATTCAATCCGGAAGGACATTAGGGGATATGATCAAATGTAAAGATGCGTGGTACTAGGTGTCAATTCAATCCGGAAGGACATTGGCATTGATGCATGAAATGGGTTAGAGATTATGGATCGGAAAAGAAGAAAAGGATTATACACTCTAAATGGGGGAGGATTGTTGGAATTTAGAGTGTATAGTGGACATCGGAAATGATTTAATTAATTAATTAAATAAATAATTTAATTAAATTAATTAAGTATATCCCAAGGTTACAAGGAACAAGTGATTTTAGGGAAATTTAAAGTCACTAGTCGCGAACGAATTCGCGGATCGCGAAATACAGTCAGAATGTTTCTGTTTTGTGAAAATTGAAACTCGCGACCACGCGACCCGCGAAAATCTGAAATTTCTGGTTTTTTTCCTTGCGACGTTTTGCTTTGTTTTGGTGGTTATATAATAACTTCCTACAGTTATTATGATTACTTTTAGTCATGTTATTTGGGATGTAAGGGTTTAGTGAAAGGCGACATGAGTTCGTGAATCGATCTCTTGTTTCACGGATCAACCTAGTGTTTCATGGAGCAATACATTACTTCATGAAATGGTGTGAGCTAATCTATAAATATAGGATGCTCTTGTGTTATTTACACATGGAATTTCTGATTTATATTCTTCTCTAGCATTTTACATCGAGGACTTAAAATTCTCGTTTGTAATTTTATTATCTTCTTCCACTTTAGTTTCTCTTACATCATTCTAATTTCCGTGTGCTCGGAAGTTAGTGTAATTCTTTGTATCTCAAAACATATTTCCGATTGATTCCCAAGCACCGTAGTAGGGAGGAAATGATGTTTTAGGAAAGAGCATCTCGCCTAGAATTTATATCAAGATCCAACAAAATCTTGTTGTTACTTTGTTTGATATATGGTGATTCCCGATGATGTAATCTACAATTGGTGTATGTTAAGCAAAGGTTTGAACTTGTCATATGTAATTTGGTTTTCTAATACAAACTTGTAACTTTATTTTATATGTTTTTTATAAAATTAAAGTCACATTTCTAACATATTATACTGTTAACAATAGTGTCCTTATTGTGCCAATGCTACCAAATGCTTAGACACCAAGAAAAGGTCAACTCTAGCAAGACTGAAAAATAATTCATCTTGAAAGCCTTCTATTTGAACTTGTTGAGACATGAATTTTAACGTACAAAATCCATTTTGTCCTGAATATTCATTACATATGTTGGTCTATAGACGATGGAGAAAATTTTCTAATTAGCTATATATAATATTTTTTCTATAGGATCCACTTTCATTTTGTGCTCCCAAATCCTAACTTTTCATTTACACTAGCTAACTTACTCAATGACATGGTTGTTGTTGCCCAATGCATTTATGTGCATATACAGGGAATCAAAAACGTGATGTTTTCCATTGAAACACTATTAATTATTGTCAATTATAATATACATCAGATCAAATAGAATGATTATGTTTTTTCATTTGCTAATTAAGCGTCATTAGATTTTCGCGAGTCCTAAATCTTCGTTATACTAAGAAGCTGTTATCATTTAGTTTGCTTGTTTACTAGGCAATATGCATTAGAATGCATTGGTTAAAATTCCAAACCCCACCTTAAGGTCAGTAGTGTTTGGTCTTTATTTTTTCTACCTTCTAGACCTTCTTAGTAATGGCTATTTCTATTATTGATCTAGTTAGGACATCATTGCTACTCCCTCCGTCCCACTGTTATTGTCCACATTTCTTTTTTGGGTCATCCCACTTTAATTGTCCACTTTCTATTTTTGGCAAAGACTTTTTACCTAAATACCCAACTACCCCAACTTATAATATTTAAAATACCCCACCTACCACCTTTTCAATTATTATAAACACTTAAAATACCCCACTACCACCTTTTCAATTATTATAATCACTTAAAATATCTTACTACCACCTCTTTCTTATTTTGCGTGTCCACATGAAAGTGGACAATAACAGTGGGACGGAGGGAGTATTTTTTATCTGGCCAGAATATGTGTTCAATACTTAAATTTTGACCCTGCCCTCGTTACTTCTCACCACGAGAATTTGAAAATTACATCGAAAATTAGTTAATAGGACAAAAATCACACAACATAGACACTCTAAGTAACCACAACTAGTTACGTTAGGAGGTGTGTCGGTTGTTCTTACTTTTTGTAATTGTGTGTTGCCATTGCAGGTTGCTGTTGTGATCAGTTGTTATTGTTTTGCTATTGTTGTTGTTTTGCTTCATGTTTAGTTTTGTTGTTGGTTTGATCAGAAGAGGTTGTTGGTCTAATCTGAAGGTGCTGGTTGCTGGTCTGTTCTTGTCACCTGCTGTTGGCTGTTTTTGTCACCTGCTGCTGCTCGTGTGTTTCATAAGGTGTAAAATCCATGCTGAGATTAAAGCATTGATGTATTGCTTCTGCTATTTTTGTCAAGTACATCAAAACAACGCATATACATTGTTGTACATCAAGTTTTAACTTGTATATGTTTTTTGTCAAGTACATCAAGTTTTTTGCCAAACACAAGCAAAACAGTTTATACTAATGATGCAATAGTTTTTACGATTTGAGTGGAACATAGTACATTGTTATGTGTTTTGTGATTAATAGCAGACTTGTTTGGCAAAAAAAATAAAGTATAATAATAATAATAATAATAATAATAATAATAATAATAATAATAATAATAATAAGTTTAGCCACGGTTATTTTGTGAGAATATATGAAGAAATAAGATAGAGTACTAAAGTATTTAATCACACTTATTAATTGTGGAAATATTGCATCACCTATAAGCGTCGCAAAGGGTAATGTCAGCCACGTTTTCAAGCGTGGCAAATAGGTACATTTGGCCACGCTTATTAAGCGTGCCTAAATTATATCCACACAAGGTAGAAGCACGCTTAATTAAGCATGGCTAAATACATCAACCTCACATATAAGTGGCCTAAATGCATTTTTAAGCGTGGATAAAGGCAATATTTTTTGTACTGTTTCCAAAGTTTCTTTTAAAATGAAGTTTTGATCTAGCAAATTAAACAATCTATTTTGAACATCGGATCTAAACAAATTTAGATAGGAAACATGGTCTTTACTAATTTTAAGGTCCTTCTCAATTCGGAGACATTGCACTTTTTTTCATCCAATTTTTCTTGTGTCTCCATAAGCAATTCAATTAATTTATATTATCCAAACTAAATAGGTGGTTAGGAAATGAATTAGAAGACATTACCTATTTTCCTTTAAATTTTTCACCCTTGATGTCGTGTGAGGCCATGAGACCTAGATTGGCAGTTTCTTCCTCTACGGGGACCTCTGTCTCTACTCCACTTTTGTATTCACCCCATGCAACAATCATGGCTTAGCGAAAGTCTGTTTGTTGAAATTTCCTTTCATCGGTGGTCTTCCAGTTTCCCTTGTTTTCCCTTGCCCTTCTTATTTTTCCATTGTGAGCGATCTTTAATGAAGTGATCAGTAGTTCCACATTTGTGGCATTCACAATCAGACTTAAAATTTGCAGATCTCTTCTCTTTGTTGTTTCTTTGATTGGCATATCTTGTTCCTCAATATGTTTCTTAAATTTTCGTTTCAACATGGCAGCCTCCTCTTCATCACATTTTGACTCTTCTTACTGCCAAAGCCAAACCTTTATTTCGAAAATTGTCGGTTGTTCCCAAACGTAATTCGTGAGTCATAATGGAACTAGCCAGCTCTTCCAAATTGAACTTTGTGAAATCTTTGGATTCCTGGATAGCTGCGACTTTGGCTCTCTAAGGTTCATCTTGAGGGAGACTACGTAGAATTTTCCAGACCTGTTCATCAGCGGGAATATGTCTTCTTCCAAGAGAGACAAATTCATTTGTATTATTGGTGAACCGGGTAAACATCTCTTGGATGCTTTCTCTAGGTTCTATAACGAACAACATAATTAGACATCAACAAGTCTATCTTGGAGCGCTTTACTTCATTTGTACCCTTGTGGTAACTTCCATCATATCCCAAATTTGCTTGGCAGATTTGCAACCCATAATACGGTTATGTTCATTTGGTCGAGGACCGCAGTAACGTAAATTAATGGCAAGAGCGTTCATCTCCATTTTCTGAAAATCTCCCTTCTTATATTCGGTGATAAGTTTAGGAATAGTTTCATTATTGGAGTTTGTAGTTGTTAACTCAAAATCTCCAATTTCGATAGCTCTCCAAACCTGCTCCTTTAATGAAGATTTCCATCCTATTTTTCCAATACGTGTAGAATATTCCATCGAACATAAGCGGCCTTCGAGTAAAGTACCCTTTTTCCATTTGTTCATCCATCTTCAACATGTCTAAAATAACAAGATATTGCTTTAAGAGTTTAATCAAACGGTTAGTTATTTTCTAAAAATAGGCAAATGAGTTATTTTTAGTTAAACTCACTTTAGCAAGTCTATTTTTGTGGAGAAAAAATAAGGAGAAATATTCTCCACTTCTAGAAAAAGTAAACGGTTATTTTAAGGTGGCTATAAAAAATAGTTTGCCAATAATCTTAATTAATTAATTAATTAATAATGCAACTAATTAATTATAAATATTGCATCAACTAAAAAACAGAAAAATAAATTCTACGTAATTTTCAGCTGATGTCTTCTATAGACTTGAGTCTTGGGAAAAATGAAATGTCTCCATTAACAATTGTCGTCAGATCATCAAACTTGGGAACAATAGACCTTTTTTTTACATTTAACATCCTAAGCGATCTTCTTAATCTAACTTCCTTGGATATAATTGGCATGTATAATGCTCATTGATCAAGTCATAGGCACTATCGACGATCTTTATCAAGAATGAATTTTGTCCTGCATACAATCTCTAATAAATTATTTGTTTATATTAAGTGTAGTCATCATCAAAACCAAAAAGGGCCAACATTAAATACCTATTCAAAGTTTATAATTTATATAACAAGAAAATTATAATTTTATACTAGTTACTATACTAGTATAAGATAATTTGCTTTGAATGTTTCTTCTGTTTCATGTAAGTGTGATAATTTTAGGAAACTAAATATTAAACAATAATAAATATTGTTAAGAATAAAATAATACATTTGACAAATTATTAATATGTTTTTTTCATCTATAACCAAATGGGTTTATTGTCTAAAAAAAAATAGCTTTTTTTAGATTGGGGTGAGGGAATGAGATAAATCGGCGATAATTGATCACAGTTAGGATTTTGTTTTGAAGAAGCATTGTTTGCCCCGACTGATAGGACTGAACTGAGTTTTGGTCTAAAGTGCAAACCAAACCGGACTAGACCATATATTTGGTCTGGTCTATGTTCTAAAAAAGTTGTAGACTGGGTCTAGTGATTTAAATGGTTCGGTCTTAAAAATTTCCAGACCGAATTTTTTGGTTTGGTCTGCTTTGAATGTCAAACCTGACCAAATCGGACCGTGTGCATTCCTACCGACTGATACAAAACCAATAATGGCATTTTTAAGCCAATTAAAACAAAAGAAAATTAACGAAAAATACAATCTAAACAGACAAGAAAAGAAATAAATAGGGCATATTGTCAAAAAGTATCTAATAGTTTGTTTTTTCCAAAAAGTACCTAATAAATAAAGTTATGTCAAAAAATACCTAATAATATTTTTTTCTTTTCTAAAGAGTACCAAGTGACGTTTTCCTTCTGTTGATCGTTAGATATAATGGTTGACTGGTCAAAATCAAAAGTTTTTTTTCCTTATTTTCAAATTCTCTTCCAATTGAACATCGATTTTGAGTAAAAAGTAAAGAAAGAAGACATCAAGGAAATTGAATTTGAAAAAATTTGATGATGAGGAAGAAAACTTTTCGATTTTGACCAGTCAACCGTTATATTTGACGGTCAACTGAAAGAAAATTTTAATTTATACTTTTTGGAAAAGTAAAAATTTTATTAGGTATTTTTTGACAAAACTTTTTTTGTTATTTACTTTTTAAAAAAATTATTTTTTATTAGGTACTTTTTCACACTTTTTCCAAATAAATAAGACTAGCTCAAAGAATTTAGCCTCCTCTTTGACAAGTAAATATCATGCACCATACATATCTATTGAATGCTTATAACAAGAAAATCATAATTTTATATTGATAATATGAGTATAAGATTATTTGATTTGAAAGTTCCTTTTATGTCATTGAGGAGTTATTATTATATTTGTTTCATATATTACCAAATGGTTTTTATCTATTCAAATAAAATAGGTTTTTTTTAGATTGGGGTGAGGGAATGAAATAAATCGGTGATAATCACATATTAATTTGGAAAATATTAAAATAAAAATCGCGAATTAGGGGTTTGGTGATTTAAACGGTTCTATTTGAAAATTTTTCAAACTGGAATTTTTGGTTTGGTTTGATTTTAGTGTCAGACCACACCAAATCGAACCTTGTGCATCCCCATGGACTGATATGAAACCTAATTCTCATAACCAACATAGCAGTTTTAAGCCAATTAAAACAAAAGAAAAATTCAAGAAAAATACAATCTAAACAAAAAAAGAATAGAAATTAATAAGACTAGCTAAAAGAATTTACCCTCCTCTTTAACAGACAGGTAAACACCATGCACCATACATAACAAACACACACGACGGTATCACTATCACGTTTATTAGTGATCGAGAATCTATACAAGAAAAATGCAATTGAAAATACAGGATGACTGAATAATCATTTCTATATATATACATATAATAATAATATAAACTCAGCCGTGATTATTTATGTTGTATGTTGAGCAAGGGTTTTAAATAAAAAAAAATTTTGATAAATCAAAATCCATCAAACTTTTTACGAATATTGTCATCCGGTGGATAAGAACCCCAATGATGCCTTAGAATGTATTTATGTTTTTGAATATGATATAAATAAATACCATCATCACAAGCTTTCCAAAAACAATGTCTTCCTCCACATTCTTGATCAACAAATTCAATAACATCTCTAAATGTATCAAAAACAATATAATTTCTATCCGGAACCATTAACTCACAAAAGAATGATATTGTATTGAAAAACTCTGTTCTAAATTCATGTGTGTAATTGTTATGAACAGGTAGACGAACCAAACCTAAATCATCATTGTTTGATTTACAATGTACATTTAGAATCCCATTTTCCATTGCATTTTCAATGCTAAATACATATTGTGTGGGTCCCACTGCCCATCCTTCTACATATTTTTTTGATTTTTCACATGAATTATTGCTTAATGTAATTAGGATTGTTATTGATAAAATTTCTAGTATTTGTGTTCTTTTCATATTATTATTTGGGTTTTTTTGGATTTGGAATTGTATTCACTCATTATGATAAATAATAAGAGCAAATTAATGATGGATTTCTTTTTTCTTTAACTTATTTTAGGGTGGAAAACAAATGTTAATATGATAAATATGGTTGTGTTTTTTGCTAATCTAGATCAGCAATACAGTTAGCTCTTTCTATATTTGTGGGGATCCTTACATTTTATATATTTCATATTTAATAGATACTAACAGAATTTTTAAGGACATTTTAGAGCCATATATTTCAATTTTGAAAGCGGGAAAACATTTAATTGTGAATTTCTCGACTAGGGTGCGTTAAAAATTAAAAATATATGTTTTATTCTTAGAATCAAGTCTTGTTTCAATTTGAGTTTTAAAAAAAATTATGAATTTAATTCTCACTTAGACCTCTTTTTCTCACAGAGACAAAGCCTACCCTACAATTAAAAAGCATGTTTTATTCTAATGTTACCTATATACATGTTATTTTTATTCACAGCCCACCGTATCATTTAATAGTAATAGTCACTCCTATTCGTTAGAGAAAATTTTGACCATCATATTGTTGTGAACACTCAAACCTAAATCATGATGGCAAAAAGCAACAAAACAATAGAAAACTTGAACATTTCATATGCACACAATTCATTTACCACTTCAATCCACAAACAACAGTTCCAACATTAACAACAAAATCTTTGAAGATTAAGCTTGAGAGCTTCAACAGCACTTCTTTAGCAATTAGCATGCATAAAGACATAGTTAAAAGCAACCAAAACCATTACATACATATTACATTGCCAAAACATTCTGTACAACAAAATCAGAACATATCCTCGCTTTCTCCATCATTCTTCATCAATCCAAAATCACTGGGATATTCGACCAGATACTTAAATTATGACTCTAAACATGTAATTCAATGCCATAAACCAGTGTCTATTACTCATGTTCCATGTATGTTGATACAACCGTTAGCGATGATTGCTTTTCCATCATCGAAAACTGCTAAGCTTATTCTTCAGCATACTCGTAAGTTATGTCATAATCTTCAATATCAATATCATCAACATTTTCATGTTCAGCAGCATCATCTCCACAAACGTTAGCCATGATTGCTTTTCCATCATCGAAAAGTGCTAAGCTTTCCTCATACGAATCCATATATAATCCTTTTAATGGACCACGAAGGATTCTTGACACCTCTAATTCTCCGTTTGAACCAGAAAACAACATATCAACATTATCTCTAAAGCTGTGCATAAACATGAGTATATGTTTGTTTTTCCTAAAGGTAATCGTCCTTGTTTTTAGATCCATACGTGTATATTCAAATTTGAACATCTTACACCACGAATCAACATCACCGTACTCCTTCATCACCCATATGCAACAATCCTTCCATGAATAGCCATATTCTTCATGCACATTTATAAAAGCAAGCATACCCCAACAACACCTTAAAGTTAACTTCTTAAAATCAGACTCTTTTAAACAAGATGGAAACTTTATCTCACCAAATTTTTCAACTGACACATCAAAAGTCACAATGGCCATTTTGGAAGACGATTGAGTACACCGTCTAGATCCTGTCTTGTGAGCTTCACCCAACCAATGTATATTACCTTTCACGAAACAATGTGAATGTTCTGTCCTAATTCGATAGGCAGGGCTTGAATCCCGGATGAATCTCCATGACCCTGAACTTTTTGTATAAATTTCCACAAGAGGACGTGGCCTAAACGAGGGATGGCACTCTTCAAGGTAAACAATTCGAACGACCTTGTAGTCATTAGCACTCTCGTGGAAACCAAATCCTAAACACATGTCAAAGGGACCATATCTGTTCAATGTAACATTAGGAAGAGGGAGTTCAAGGTATCTACTTATTGAAGGATTCCACAAGTATATCACATTGGCTACGGCTTTTGGGGCCAGTCGATCATCATACAAACATATCACACCATTCAAAGAACCCAAAATTTCAAAACACGGACTGTTCGATTTCATGGGCATCATCATCATTCTGAATTCCCAGGTGGACAATTCGACATCTTTGTGTACACTAAAGCGCTGAATGCCAGACTGATCAGATTTCAAATAATGTCTAAGGAAGACAAAAGGGTTTTCTTTGGATTTCTTGTTGTAAGCAGTTATGAGTTTAGGGTTTTTGATGCAGGAATTTAGGGTTTTACAAGTACAAGCACACAAAACTAATAATTTGAGAGGTAATCTCAGAAAAATGTCTAACAATATATCATCAGGCAAGTGATCCAACATAGTTGCAATAATTATCAAATTGCAATAAAAAATCAAATAGTCACATACAATTGAATAAAAGTAGAAAAATTTTAGGTGTTAAAGGGATTTCTTAACAGCAAAATATGCAAGAGAATAAACATGTATTTGATACCAAAAAAGATAAAGAGAAAATAGACTTATCTTGAGATCCTGAACAAGATTTTTAAGAGCTGCAAGTGAAATGGTTGTTTGGTTTCATTGGAGAAACTACAGTTTTATTATAGTCATAAGCAGTAAAGTGGGAGTTGGTGGAACTTTGGGAGAGCCTGTAAAGTGGTGTTGGTCTGAGAATTCAGTATTTGTTTATGTTGACTCAACAACCAATAAGTATTGATTACCTACTGGTTAAGAAACTTTTTCTCACAATTAGTAGTATTTGTTTATCTTGACTCAACCACTAAATATTCATATTTTGTTAAATTTGTTGTAACTATGCACACGATCTCCTAAGTTATACTATCGAATTTCATAATATACTATTTTATACAATTTTATTAATAATTATAGCATGCGGTCTCCTAAGTTATACTATCAAATTTCATGATACTATTTTATACAATTCTATTAATAATTATATGCAAGAAAATATAAAATCTCAATGCCTTGATACAGAGGGAGTAACCATACCCAAAGTTTTACTTCGTTCCATACTAAATTATGAGGGAGCTTATGGGTTAGGTGCTAACATATAAAGATAAAATCTTAGTCTTTGGAGGAACTTCCTTCCATACTAAGATGCATTGAATTCTTGGGAACTTAATTTCATATGACTTACTTGCGCATCACTTATGCTTTTATTCAATTTACTATATATTACTTTTATCTCATTTTCCATACAAGGTTAAAGATGACTTGGAGGACATGAGTGAATCGGAAAAGAATATGAATAATCTAGACTTTCAAATTAAGATGGTTGAAAATCAGAATGAAAAAAAGAAGAAAATAATATAATATATTAGTTAATGGAGTCTCAATCTTAAGGGATTAAGGCTCTGACATTATTATTGATGTACTTTATCTTATAAGTAACTAAAGTTGTATATTTCTCATAGCTTTCATGATTGTACTTTTAATTTGATCAATAAGACCTTCACAAAAGTGAGTAATAAGAGTTGGAAAATTGTTTTGTAACATTTGTCAAACAAAAAGAAAAAATTAACAGAAGTGCCTACAATGTGATGCAAAATTATTGAAAATAATAACCCCTTAAAGACTACAATAAAATAAAGCCCCTCTTGTAAGACACTGTCTCACCATGAGACGAATCCATACAAGAGGTCCATTATGATAAATAATTTTATTATTGGGTTATTTAATCCAAGTATGAAACACATCTTAAGGTAAGACCATTTCATACAAGAATTTATGTAAAAAAGATAGTCAAATTGTTTAATGTACCAAAATTTCTTTTTCAACAAACACACTTAATAATTTTGGAAATAAAGTGCAGGCATACACACATACAATAATACATATAAAATATTTTTGATATGAAAATTGGATAAATAATTTGTTTAATTTTATTACTTTTGACCCAATGGACAAAAAACTTGGCCTTATTAAAACACCAATCAAATTAATGCTAATATATATACAGTACTACCAAAACTTCACTTACCAACACTACTAAATTAAACGAAATCAACTAAAACAAGTGAAGTGGTGGTTACACATATGACCACCATAAATTCATAGCAGAGAAATTGCTTTAGTGCAAAAAAATTTTGTAGCAAAAACAAGCAAATAATCTTGTCTTTACCACTTGTACACATTAACCTTATAGTCAATAATATAGGATATGTCTAAGCCTTCCAAATTAACATGATAAGTTATAAGACTTGAATCATGGGTGAAACGACTCATGATATATATGAAAGATCATTAGAATTGATGATGAGCAACGAATAACATATACTTTTTATTAGCGAGGATTTGTAGTCAACTCCATTAGTTAATTATATCCCATGTTTTCCTATTGAAGCAGACTATATGCATAGAGCTCACAATGAACTTCATGCAAAAAGCCAATCAGGTATGCAGAAAATCGAGTATTATATTGAAAGCAATAGTCTAACTCAAAATTTTCTTAGAGTGGCGATCAGAACATGTTTAACAAGACTCGGATTAATGCAACTTCGAGTACAGAGAAATTGCAGTGCTATCTTCAAGAAGGGAATTAAAAGGCAGAGCTCAATTCTAGTTTGAGCAGTACCTAGAAAGAGAAGCGATACTCATACATGGGATTTTAAAAGAAACTGCTGCAATATACTGGACCAAGCTCTGCAACTGTTCTTTTCTTTACCTTACTTCTACATTGATACTAATACAAAGATTAGGATACATCAAAGATTACCATGTGAACACAAATTAAGTCTGAGTGTATAGAACATTGAAATTGGCTATACAAAACAAAAATTATCAACATGTTAGATGCATTCATACAGATACAAGCAAGGACTTCCGAAAAAAGTAAGCAATACACAAAGCAAGCTAATATATACAAAAACATACTCCCTCTGAATCATTTTAGATGTCCCATTTGGGTTTTCACGGTTATTAAAGATGGTGTGGGATCCATTAAAAAGGGGTAGTTGGGTAATTTAATTGATTAAATTAATTGTAAAGGTGGTAAATGAGTACTGGGAGTAGTAAATGTGAGGGTATTTAGGTAAAAAAAAGATAGACAAAAAAGGAAATAGGACAATTGATATGAATTTGCCAACAAAAATGCATCCCACAAAAATATAGAACAACCTTTTTCTTTTTCATTTCAAAAAAAGGTGGTTCTAGATCGGTTCAGACTAGAGGTGTTCAATGGGGCGGGTCGACCCAATGGGTCAAGGGTCGGGTCACATTTTAACGGGTCATTAGCGGGTCGGGTCAATAATGAGGCGGGTCATTAACGGGCCTTGGCATAAAGGGTCGGGTCGGGCCGGGTCGGAAAATTATAAATAATAATTGCAGAAAAAAATTTACCACTTTTTTAAAAATTTTTTAATTGATATTATTATATACATAAGTGGATCGACCCAACAGGCCATAAAGTATAATAAAAAAAAGCTATTCTATGAGCTTTTTAAAAAAGGGTCAAAGTGGATCGAATTTAAATGGGCTTGACCCGCCCCGGCCCGTTTATCATTTGACATGACCCACCCCGGCCCATTTAAATTTTGACCCGACCCGCCCCGACCCGGCCCGTTGAACAACTCTAGTTCAGACTGTTCCGGCAAACAAAGCCCCAAATTAAAAGGCCTCATATAATTAATGTTGGTTAATTTATCAATAAAACTAGCACAATTGGTTAAAATTTTAGACTTCAAACCAAAGTCAGCAGCTATTATATCATCATCACTTTAAATACTCTTTTTTTGTTCCCAATCATAAAACATAGTCTCTCCTATTGATCTTAAATGTCTTATTTACTTTATACGTTCCATCCAATGCACTTATTCAACCCTTAATATATTTAATTATGCATAATTTAAACTTTTAAAAAGTCAATATTAATAAAATTTAGATTAAAACGAATCAAACAAGATCTCATATGCTAATGTTTTAACTCATAAACTAAATATAAAATTCAAATTAAGAGTAATAGATGAATAGTATCCCACAAGTAAATGGGACACCTAAGAGCATCCCCAATGGTGGGGATTTTTTATTTGAGTGTGAATTTTTTTGCTCAAATTTGCATCCCATTGGTCAATGTTCCCAAAACAATCTCAAATGTTTGTAAAAAAACCTTATTGAGTGGGAATTTTTGAGAGTTCATCACAATGGGCCCCACCATAATATCTTTTAGAAAATTATTTCAAAGTCATAATTTGTGAATTATATATATATATATATATATATATATATATATATATATATATATATATATATATATATATATATATATATATATATATATATATATATATATATATATATATATATATACCAAAAGAGATACAAAAGAGGAGCTGCTCGGGAAGGAAATTAACTCCACTCAAGCCACCAAAAGCGCCGACGCTCACTAAAAATACAGAGCGCTAGCCCAAAAATAAAAAGCCCCAACAAGCTAAGTAGTTACAAGCATGTCAATCATCCTACTCTTAACCCTCCCGGCTATTCTAAACACTATACAATCAATAACCTCCTTTCTACTACGACTACGATTATCAAAATTTTTGGTGTTTCTTTGATGCCATAAGCTATAGATCATTTATGTCCATAGTCCAACTATCAATTTAGCTCTATCTGTCTTCTTCCTGTTGATCTTGCTCATGCGAATACTTTCCTCTTGGAAATTGGGACCTTCAAGAGGGCGAGGAAGGAAAGAGAAAAGCCTGGAACGGATCTCACGGGCATACGAGCACTCAAAAAATAGGTGGTTGGTCGTTTCGGTATGACCGCTACATAAAGCACAGTTATCATCTTCCAAATTCATCCATTTCCCTATTCTCTCTTTAGTGGCAAGCCTATTCTGGATCGCAAGCCAAGTGATGAATTTCGCACTGGGGCTAGCAACATTCTTGATCATGAGGTTCCCCCATCTAACAGTAGGCTCATCAGCTATAAGAAGATCGTAAACTTTGCTGATGGAGTAAGTACTATATGTCGTGATGTTCGCCCAACCACCGAGCTTCTCTACCAGCTCCCTTTGCTTGATGATCTTCTTGAAGCCCCACGATGCATGGATTGAGGAGCTGACGTTTCGGATCTCTTGAGTTTTTAGGTAGTAGCTATGCACCCATTTAACCCACAGATTCTCCTTGTGTTGCTCAAGATTCCAGAGGTGCTTGAGGATAGCCGCTCTGTTCCATAAGTACATATCTCTGAGGTTGAGGCCCCCTTTTGAGTACGGGAGGACCATTTATTTCCAAGAGACTGCAGCTTTCCTAGATAGGCCCTCTTTTCCAGTCCAGATAAATGATCGGCATACATTCTCCACCATGTTAATTAATTTCTTTGGAAGACAAAAGATTTGGGCCCAGAAATTTTGCATACCCATGATCACGCTGCGCACAAGCTGGATTCTACCTGCATAGGAGAGGAGACGAGAAGATTAGTAACCTATTCTGCCAATAATTTTGTCCACAAGCGGTCTACAATCTCTAGTGTTCAACTTCTTGGAGTGGAGGAGGACTCCAAGGTATCGGAACGGAAAGTCACCTTCTTCCATTTGGAGGTAGTTTAAGATCCTCTCTTTGCATTGACTATCGACCCCTGACATGTAAACATTGCTTTTATTAGTATTGGCCTCGAGGCCGAAGCCTTGGAAAACCTCTTGAAAGTGTGCATTAAGCTCTTGATGGAGGGGAGATCAGCCCGGCAAAACATAAGGAGATCATCTGCAAAAAGGAGGTGAGTAATGTTGGCGCCTCTGCATTTGGGGTGGTAATGGAACGAGACGCTTTGCTTCTGCATCAACCTGGACAGATACTCCATAGCAATGGCAAAAAAGTAAGGAGAAATGGGGTCTCCTTGACGAAGACCTTTCTTGGCATCAAACGGCTTGAAGGGTAACCGTTGACTAGGATAGAGAACGAGACAGTTGAAACGCATGCCTTAATCCAGTTCACAAACCGCGGGAGAAAACCCATCTCATCCTTGACCGTGAAGAGGAAGAACCAGCTAATTGAGTCATAGGCTTTCCGGAGGTCCATCTTGATCATACATCTCGGGCTATTGTTTTTCCTGGTGTAACCTTTGATGATATCTGCCGCAAGTAAAATATTATCTGCCATCTGCCTACCTGGAATGAACCCTGATTGTGCTATATATATATATATATATATATATATATATATATATATATATATATATATATATATATATATATATATATATATATATATATATATATATATATATATATATATATATATATATATATATATATATATATATATATATATATATATATATATATATATATATATATATATATATATATATATATATATATATATATATATATATATATATATATATATATATATATATATATATATATATATATATATATATATATATATATATTAGAGAAGTTAGAGAGAGAGGCTCTCCTAGGGTTTGACGTTTTCCTCCCCCTTTGAGAGCCTCACGGGCTTAGGCGACGTTTGTTTCGACGGCGTTTTGGGTTCTTCAGGTTATTTTCGTTTTCATTTGGCGTTTTGTTTTTGGCTTTTGTCCCTTTTCTTTTGGCTTTTGAGTTTCTATGTACCGTGGGCTGGTGTGTTTGGTTACCTTTGGGTTTTTTTGGGCATGGCTCTTGATTTTGGTTTCCAGATCTGGCGATATAGGGGGTTACAGATCTGGTGGGTGCTTCTTGGAGTTGTCTTTGGGTTGTCTACGAGTCTTTGGGTTGTCTTTGGGTTGTCTTTTGGCGTGGTCGGTTGTTTCTTGGAGTTGTTTCTTGTTAGTTTTATGGGCTCCTGAAGGTGGACTGTTGGTTGGGTTGTTGAAGGCTGGGTTGGGCTCTCTGTTTTGCTCTGTTCTTGACAGTTTCGTCTTCCAGTGCTGGGTGCTGTCAGTTTTTTGGATTCCCCGTGCGGTTGTCGGTATGGCGGTGTCGTTGATGGTGGGCTGGGCTCGTTTTTTCAGAGTTCTTTTTTCTGGGTTGGTGTTCATGGGTCTTGGGTCAACAGCGTTTCTGGTATGCCTCGTGTTTTCTCTATCTAGGTCATTTTTTTCTGGGCTTTATTCCCATGGAGGGCGTCTGGGTGCTGGTTTGTATGCGATTTGCTTGGTATTCGGGTTACGTGGGTTATTGTACCATCTTGGTGTTGTTGACAGTTTTCATTGGCTGTTTTTCTGGTGCGGGTATTAGTGTTTTTTTTGCTGGAGATTATTTTTTCAGGTGTTTGCCGAGGTGGTTTTCTGATATAGGAGGCGTCGTGAGGATGGAGTGTGCTGTAATCGGCGGCGTGGAGGGCGTTAGATTGGTGATGGTGGGAGTTTTAGGGCCTGGAATTCGAATGGAGCGTCTCTTTCTGGGTGTAGGCGTCATTGGGAGCCGGTGCAGTTTGGAAGTAGGAGTTTGTCCTTGGGAGTTGTGCTGTTTTCTTGATTGAAGGTTTTGTGTGACTTTTGACGTTTCTGCTGGAGTTTTTTTCTTCAAAGGAGTCTGGGGTTCCTGATTTTTTGGGATGGCGAAGAACTTCTGGTGTTGTCGTGAGAATGTGGTGTTTCATTTTGGTGTCAAATCTGATTTGGGGTCTTATATTTTCAGATTTGTGTGGGGTAATCTACATATGGGTGTAGGCGTTATACGGTGGTGTTGAAGGTAGTTGGTGAATCTTGTTTTGTTCCCTTATTAGAATGAGGTGTTTTATTGGTGTTTATCTGACAAGGCGTTCCGTAACGCGAGCCTTTGGAAGTTTCTGTTGGGGTTTCGTCTCCTTTGGTGTACATTCAAGATTGGTGTTTTGTTCTGTGGGGGGTGGCGATGCTAGCAGCTGTTGTGAGTTGTTTCCGTGGTGATTTTAGTGCTTCGTGGGTCATGGTGGCTGGTGTTTAGGCATCATTTAGTCAGTCTTGAAGTTTAGTATAGATATCTTGGTGTGTAGGAACCCGGACAATTGTTTTTGGTGTTTTTTTTTGAAAACGTTATCGCATAGCCCACCCCTATGCTGTTTAGGGTGGCCTGTTTCTTGGCCTCCCTCTCCCAATGGCTTTTTTTCCCTACGGGGGTTTTTTATGCCGGCGGGTTGGGGAGCCCGAGTTACAGTGTGGTGTTTCTCTTTCCCTTTATATTAATATATTCCAAACTTTCAATATATATATATATATATATATATATATATATATATATATATATATATATATATATATATATATATATATATATATATATATATATATATATATATATATATATATATATATATATATATATATATATATATATATATATATATTTTGTCAAATGATTTGTATTATAAACACAAAAGAATAGAAGTCAGACAGACAGACGCTCAAGGAGAAAATTAACTACTCCCGAGCCACCAAAAACGCTAAAGCTCAAAGCAAAAAGAAGAGCTCTAGCCCAAAAACCCAAAACCTACTTAGATACAAGGATATCTAACATTCTACTATTTGCCCGCCCGGCAATCCTAAAGACTATACAGTCAATAACCATCTTAACACTAAGGGGATGGTTATCAAAAATCAGCTTGTTGCGTTGCATCCAAATGTTGTAGATCATCTCTGTCCATAAGCCTACAATCAGTTTTGCTCGGTTTATCTTCTTTTTGTTGAGTCTGCTCATGCTCTAAATTTCACTATAAAAATCAATATCCGTAAGGCTCCGAGGAAGGAAATTGAAAATACTGGATCTAATCTCCTTCGCATTCCGGCAATCAAAGAAAAGGTGGTGAACTGTTTCACAATCGGCTTTACAGAGGGCACAATTGTCATCTGGAATATCTGACCATTTCCCTACTCTATCTCTGGTGGCCAACCTATTCTGGATAGCGAGCCAAGTAATAAAGCGGGCACTGGGGCTAGCCATATTTCTGATCATAATGTTACTCCATTGAACTCTAGGCTCATCTGCAATCAAAAGCTCATACACTCTGCCAATTTGGAAGGTACCCCCTTTAGTGACATTTTCCCAACCTCCTAGATTCTGAACAAGCTCCATTTGACGGATGATCTTCTTGAAGCTCCAAGATGAATGAATAGAAGGGACCACATCCTGGAGGACTTGGGCTTTGATGTAGTAACTATGAACCCATTTCACCCACAAGTTCTCTTTATTACTAGCGAGGTTCCAAAGGTGCTTGAGGATCGCTGCTTTGTTCCAAAGATACATATCTCTGAGGTTGAGACCGCCTTTGGAGAAAGGGAGAGACATTTGCTTCCAAGCAACAGCTGCTTTCCTAGAGAGACCCTCTTTCCCTGTCCAAATGAAAGATCTGCAAATATTCTCAACCATTTTGATAACCTTTTTAGGAATGCAAAAAATCTGGGCCCAAAAGTTGTGCATGCCCCCAATAACACTACGAACGAGCTGAATACGCCCAGCATAAGAGAGGAGGCGAGAAGACCAGTAACCGATTCTACCCACAATCTTATCTACAAGCGGCCTACAATCTCGGGAATTAAGCTTCTTTGAGTGGAGAGGGACCCCAAGGTACCTGAAAGGGAAAGCACCTTCAACCATCTGGAGGTAATGCAGGATGCTCTCTTTACACTGATCATCAATCCCTGACACATACAGATTACTCTTGCTGTTGTTCGCTTCGAGACCAGACGCTTTAGAGAACTTATGGAAAGTGCACATAATACTCTGGACAGAGGAGATATCAGCACGGCAGAAAAGAAGGAGATCATCTGCAAAAAGAAGGTGAGTAATGTGTGCCCTTTTGCATCTGGGGTGGAAATGGAAGGCATGGGATTCTGCTTGGTGATGCATGAGCCTAGATAAGTACTCCATTGCAATGGCGAAGAGGTAAGGGGAGATTGGGTCTCCTTGGCGAAGGCCTTTCCTAGCTGCAAAAGGCTTTTGAGGCGTCCCATTGATAAGAATGGAGAAAGAGACGGTAGTAACACAGCTTTTGACCCAATCAACGAACTTAGGGGGAAACCCCATTTCTACCATCACAGAGAACAAGAAGTCCCAACTGATCGAGTCGTAGGCTTTCCTAAGGTCCATCTTGATCATACACCGAGGGCTATTGTTCTTTCGATCGTACCCTTTAATCAGCTCCGCTGCTAGAAGGATATTATCAGCCATCTGCCTCCCTGGAATAAACCCGGACTGGGCTTGATCGATAACCATCCCCATAACCTTTTGGAGTCTCCCTGCAAGAACTCTGGATATGACTTTGTACATAACAGTGCAGCAAGCAATCGGTCTGTAGTCCCCCACTTTGGTAGCTTTGGAAGATTTAGGGATAAGAGTAACTGATGTGCAGTTGTAGGGAAGGAAGAGATTGTTATTGGTGAAGAAATTCTTGATGGCACTACACAAATCTTCCTTGATGATATCCCAAGTCTTTTTAAAGAAGCAAGCGTTGAACCCATCAATACCCGGAGCTTTGTTATCATTCATCCCAAAGAGAGCTTCTTAATTTCATCTTCATGCACTTCTTGAGTAAGCGCTTGACTTTGGTGATTCTCAATTTGTTTGCCCTGTCTCATAATGCTCCTATCAACAACCTCAAGGTTGTGGGAGGGAGTACCTTGGAGTTGTTGATAGAATTGGAGGATTTCCCTTTGGATGGCTTGGGCGTTGGTGAGCATATTCCCTTCATTATCCTGCAGCTCGTGGATACTATTGGAGGCCCTTCTTATATATATATATTATATATATATATAGTATATATATATAGTATATATATATATATATATATATATTATATATATATATATATATATAATATATATATATATATATATATATATATATATATATATATATATTTTGTCAATTGATTTGTATTATATACCAAAAATATAGATACAGAGGGGCTACAAACGCTCGGACTGTAAATTAACTGCAGACCATGCCACCAAAAACGCTATCACTCACAACAAAAAGGGGAGCGATAACCCAAAAATAAAACTACACAAAGCTACATAGATACAAGCATATCAGCCATCCTACTACTAACCCTCCCTGCAACTCTAAAGATAATATGATCGTACATCTCTTTCTGACTAAAGTGCGATTCTCAAAAATTTTCCCATTTCGCTGCTTCCAGATGCAATAAATCATTTCGGTCCAAACAGCAACAATCAGCTTGGCTCTGTCAGTCTTCTTCCTATTGGTCTTGGCCATAAATCTAATCTCAGCCTGAAAATCAGCTGCGTCGAGTCTCTCGCAAAGGAAGCTGAAAATCTGAGAGCGGATGTCTTTTGCATTTTGACATTCAAAAACAAGATGCTGGATCGATTCAATAGCCCCATTGCAAAGAACACATTTATCATCTGTAGTATCTATCCATTTCTCAATGCGGTCTTTCGTTGCAAGCCTATTCTGAATAGCTAACCAAGTGATGAACTTTGCGCTTGGACTGACATAGTTCTTTATCATGATGTTACCCCATGTTACCCTAGGCGTATTTTCCATCAGCCGATTGTATACCCCGCTTATAGAGAAATTAGGATCATAGGTGAATTGATCCCACCCCCCTAATTTATCTACCAGGTAGCGGTGCTTGATGATCTTCTTGAAAACCCACGAGGCATGAATGGAGACTCGAACATTTCTTATATCTTGGTTGCTCATATAATGACTGTGCACCCATTTTACCCAGAGGTTGTCTTTTTTCCGAGCTAAGTTCCAAAGGTGCTTCAACAGGGCGGCTTTGCTCCACGTGTGCATATCTTTAAGGTTCAGACCACCTTTAGAAAGGGGCAAGGTCATCTGAATATAGATATATATATATATATATATATATATATATATATATATATATATATATATATATATATATATATATATATATATATATATATATATATATATATATATATATATATATATATATATATATATATATATATATATATATATATATATATATATATATATATATATATATATATAATATATATATATATATATATATATATATATATATATATATATATATATATATGTGTGTGTGTGTGTGTGTGTGTGTGTGTGTGTGTGTGTGTGTGTGTGTGTGTGTACATATATATATATATATATATATATATATATATGGGTAGTGAGAGAGTGTATGTTAGTGAGAGAAAGTCTGCAGATTATTTTGAATTTGGGCATAGAAACCGAAGGGCCACTTATCTTCCCTATGGTGCTCAGAAACTTTATCAGTACCAACGGTCAGTTTCTGGGGTGGGTTTTGGTAATCGAGGGTTATCCCGCCGCCTTTGGTGGCGTGGTCCTCGGGAATCGCCCTCCTACAGCCGTGTCTATCACCAATATGGGGTGGTTTCTCTGTTCGTTGATGGCTTAACTCGGTCTACAACGGTGTTTAAACTCAGGAAAATCTTCGGGAAAGTGGGGAAGATTGCTGATATTTACATCTCTAGAAAGGTGAGGGCAAGAGTTAAGGATTGTTTCGGTTTTGTAAGGTTTTATGATGGTAAAGATGCTGATAAAGCTGTAAACGAGCTGAATGGGTATTTTTTTTCTGGTATGCGCTTACGGGTTTCATACGCTAAATACAAGAAAGAAGGGGTACCTATCACAAAAAATTCTCAATCTGGAAGTAGAAGATATCGTAGGGAATTACTATCCCTTTCAACAGCCAGCGATCTAAGGGTGTATCGGGAGGTATTTATGGGTCGTAAAGAAAAGGAGAACTTAGCCATTGCAAAGGACATTCTTATCCCCACTAGTTTCAAACTTAAAGATGATGATGTTCCTGAGGGTTCATATAAGCTGAAGCATGCTAATATGGTCGAGAACACAGAAGGCGTCATTATGGAGCACGCTGAGGTCTCTTCCTCCAGTAAGAAACAGAGTTGCGACGAGCGGCAGTTAGAAATACCAGGCATAACAGAAAGCAAAGAATGCGAAAAAATGGAGATTGATCCTTTGCGGTTGGGAGCTGTTTCTGATAAAGCAGAGTTAAGTGTTTCAACAACCACGACTGAACAAAATTCTCCAAGGACGGAAACAAATGAAATTATGAAGGAGGATAGAAAAATTGAAGAACTTCCACCATCGGCATCGAGTAAGCCACCTGCTCCTTTAATTAAGAGTACCCTTGGTAAGGTGAAAAGAATCACAAACATTAGAGATATTCATAATTTCTTGGGCTACTATGGCCCTACAAAGGCGTAAGCTACAGTTTCAAGCCGACCTAGGGGGAGGGCCGAGGTTGGGGTTGGTGTTGGTGGTGGGTGGTGTCTCAAGCTATGGTTTTTAATCTATTTAAGGTTTTGGTGTTTTTTTTTTTTGGGGCGTGATGTACTGATGTTACGGAAACGAGTTCATCATCTTACTATTAATTGAGTTTCATGGAGGTTAGAATATGGGGTTTATGGGTGGGGTCTTTTTCGAGTGGAAACTTCAGTGGGTGATGGTTTTCGTTCTCTGGACCTTGAAATTGGTGTTGTTTACTTTGAAGGGTAAGGTGGTGTTGCGATTCTTGGGTATATCTCCCGATGTGGTTCTGGGTTGAAGTTGGGACCTGGTGTTTTCTTTATTCAATGGCTGCTGCTATATTTTGACGGTGCCTCTTCTGTTCTGGTTGCTTGTGGCGTGGGGTCTGGTGGGCTTGCTGACGAGTTGATGGATTTTGGAGGTAGTAATGTTGGGTAGTGTTACGCTGATTTTTAATTCAACGGCTTGGTGTGCTATGTCGAATCGGCGGGAATCAGTGTTGGTGATATCCGATGAGGTTAATGATGAGGGATTTTTATCGTGGTGTAGATGCTGAAAAATTCATGGTATGGAGCTGCTTTTGTTGGGGAAGAAGAGATACAAATGATTTTGTTAGATAGTCTGGTTTACGTGGTGGTTTGGGCATGTTTTTTTAGTCTGATTTGTGGTGGGCTGGGTTTTGTTTGGAGTCGACTGTTTCGATGATGTCGATGGTGAATCAAGGTGGCATAGGGGTGATTTTGCTGTGGTGATATGGATCGGGGGTGTTGGGCTTTGAGCCTGGGCGTACATTTGAGCTAGAGTGAACAATGGTGGGGGTGCTTCAATTTAAGTATTGTAAATTGATTTGATGATCGGTGTTTTTGTTCCATTGTGAGTAGGGGGTTCTTTGGTTAGTTTCATGTCTTCATGGTGATACTTCATATTGCTGGATTTTTTTTGTAATTGCGGTTGTTCTTTGATGTTGGTAAATTCTGGTTGGGGTTTGAGGTTTGTGCTTTGGTGTTTTGTGCTATGGTGTTTTTGCTCTCGAAGGTGCTGATGTTGCTGCTAATTGTTCTCTGGTGTATGGTGTTTTTACTCTCGAAGTTTGGTTAATGGTGCGTTTTGCAGTGATGCAGTGGTGTGAGGGTGTTGAGGTGCAGTTTTGGCGTCCAATAGGCAGCTGATGTTTTAAAAGTTTGTAGTGGTGTTTGTATCGTGGTGTCTTAGGTTTTGTATTTTGTTCCTGGGGTTTGTTTTTCTTGATGCCATGAGGTTGTGGGCGGTCTCTGTTTGTGGTAATATTTGGTGATTCGTTGATGGTTGCAGGCTCCTGTTTCGCAGTGGTCGTGGTGTTTTGCGTTTCGTGGTGTTTTGTGTTTTGTGTTTTTGGTGTTCATATTAGCTTTATTGGTGTTTTGTATTAGCTTTCGTGGTGTTTTTGGTGATCAAACCTTATGGGTTTGGTGTTTTTTTTTGAAAACGTTGAGCATAGCCCACCCCTATGCTGTTTAGGGTGGCCTGTTGCTTGGTCCCCCTCTCCCAATGGCTTTTTTCCCTACGGGGGTTTTTTTATGCCGGAGGGTTTGGTATCCCAAGTTTCAGTGTGGTGTTTGTCTTCCTCCTTTTTATTAATAATATTCCTAATTTTCAAAATATATATATATATATATATATATATATATATATATATATATATATATATATATATATATATATATATATATATATATATATATATATATATATATATATATACTAGTGTAGAATCCCGTGCAATGCACGATTTTTTTTAACATCAACACATATAAACATATGATATCAAAAAAAGCTGGAAATATTATGTATTGGAAACACTCAATTTTGACAGAAATATGTATGAACTAATTTTGTAATCTTGAAAATTTTCAACAATATATTAAGCATTACTTCTATATTATATTTTTTAAATTACTCAAATTGACATATCAATAGTCTTTAGTCAATAAGTGAATTTTGGCAAGTTCTCTTAAAAATTGACACTTGGAATTTTCCAAGCTTTTTATTATAATGTATGATATATATAGACACCCATTTTTCTATTTTTTGACACAATTTAAAATTTCTCTTCTCTCTCTAATTTCATAAAAATAGCTTTGTTAATTTTGAATGAACCAATCGATCCCATAACCCCAAATTTTCACAATGTTTTAGTGATTTGGATCCTTCATTTCTTAATCATCCTCAATTCAACTCAACTCTTTTCTTAAAAAAATTGGAGGAACTTCTGGATTTAGTCCAACACCACAACCTCAACATCAGAATAATATGAGGCTTGTTTAATTTTTTTTTCATCATTTGAATAAATTAATTAGCTCTAAATATCTATTAGTCATATAAATTATTTTTTAATTAATAATTTTTTTTGCATAATAATGTTTATGAATTATTAATAAATAAATAAGGAGAGAGAAAATAAAGTGGGATAAAATATAAAGTAGGAGAGAATGTGATGAGGAAACATTTTTTTTTTCTCACCATTGGAATAACAAAAAATCTCACACAAAAAGATGATGTGGATGAAAGGGAAAATGTAGAGAGAGATTGGTGAGGAAATTATTTTTAGGAAAAATTATACTACCTCCGTTAAATGTTATCTGCAACTTTTGTCATTTTTGTCCGCTCAAGGTTATTTGCAACTCACTTTTTTCTTTCCTTTTTTAGTAAAAACTAACCAATCTAATTACATATCCCATCATTTTCTCTTTCCTTTAATTACCTATCCCATCATTTTCTCCCTCCTTCTTTCCCTTAATTACCTATCCCTACTTCCTCTCTCCTTCTTTCTCTTACTTACCTATCCCTACTTCCATCATTTTCTCTCTCCTTCTTTCCTTTAATTACTTATCCCTACTTTCTCTAATTAAGACCTACCAAAAAATGCATTGGCAACCGCAAAGTGTACTGCGGTTGCACATAACATTTAACGGAGGTAGTATAAAACCACCTAATCTATACACTATTTTTTAAAAAAACCATCTTATATAAATTTTTTTTGCAAAAAACTACCTTACATTATGCATTTCTTTGCAAAAGACAACCTGTTACTATATTTCGTCAGTTGACCGGCATTTTTAATGGTTGACCAACATGTGTTTGTCACGTGAGCTGAAGGAGATGATGAAGGAGATGGTGTTTAAAGAAGGGCACATGACAAACACATGCTGGTCAACCGTTAAAAACGTCGGTCAATTGACGAAATATAGTAACAAGCTGTCTTTTGCAAAGAATTGCATTATGTAAGGTGGTTTTTTGCAAAAAACTTTATCTAAGGTGGTTTTTTAAAAAATAGTGTATAGATTAGGTGGTTTTATATAATTTTTCCTTATTTTTATACAATATTGTGAGTGCTCTAAGGTGAATAAGAAGGAGTATTAAAAGGACTAAACAATTACATATGTCATCTCTTAGAGTACACTGCCATCTATCTTTGAGTTATTGGCTATTCATTTTACAGTTGGTATTTAAGTTTAAAAATAAAATAACAGATCAATTAGATTATAAATACATAAAAATAGTATTATAATTGATCTTTGACCATAAAAATAGAAGTTTCCCTGATGTAATCCTTAACTAGGTGATTACCCGTGCGAAATCACGAGATAGTTAACAATTTTATATACACAGAATTTAATATATACAAAAGAAATAAATTATTCACACAAAAGAAAAAACTTTGAATTATTTTTGAAATAAATAACAAAAACAGAAGAGTACACATTATTATATCATCATTTATAAGATGCATTTGACAAAAAACATGAAGGTAAACATGAGCAACAAAATTGGTTAACGTGTATACATAATTATGCTAATTAGAAACTATAAACTCTGAAACACATAATTGTAGACAATATTGTCGGTAGAAGTGTTAATATTATTATCCGTATTACATATTAGAATCTTAAGTCCATGCCTAGTTGTCACGCGTGATACAACTACATATAATTGCCCACGACTAAATACTGGTTTCGATATAATTAAACCTACATTCTTCAAAGATTGACCTTGACTTTTATTGATGGTCATTGCAAAACACAAATTCAAAGGAAATAGTCTTCATTGGAGGCGAAGAGATTGATGTAATGAATCTGATGGCGTTAGTGTTATACGAGGAATAAAGACCTTAGCTTCCTTATTAGAGCCGAAAAGAACGGTTGCCTCTAAAATATGTAATCCCAATTGATTAACAACCATTCGCGTTCCATTGCATAGACCAGCTGCTTGATCAATATTGCGAAGCAACATTATAGGCGATCCAATTTTCAATCTAATTTTGTGATTTGGTAGACCTGAACATTTTATGGTGTTCAGGAACTCAACTGAATAAACTTCAATGTTTCTTGCAGTGTTGTAATCGGATTTACTAATGCTATCTGAACTAAGGTAAATCTTTTCTTCTCCAGACATAAAGGGGTAGCACATAATCATTAACTCGCGAAACAATTTCATTCGTAGGTGCTAATATAGCTCTATCAAGAAATAACGTACTATCCACCAAATTTACTTGTATATTAGGATACGTACTTTCAACTATCTTCCTTATTGGATCTGATCCTTCTATAATGAGAATGTTAGATGGTATATCAATGGTAGCTTCTCCATCATTGGGTCCACCAACCAATCCATCACCAATTTGTAGAATTCCTTTAGCGAATTTTTATTCCATCAACATCATTATTTTCAGTTTGCAACCTCGCACATGTTCTTGGTCAATCTGAGTACTTTACAAAAATTCTAAATGTACGATGAGTTCAATGAGGCAAAGACAATATCTTGTCGCCGAAGACAATAAATTTCCCTGCAAACGCTTATTAGATTGATCACAATTTGGTCCGCGTAATACATCAGGAATAGTTCTCTCAAGTGCTTCGAAACAATACTTGTTCATCATTGGTGCTTCATTCCATATAATTAGGCTCGTTCATTCTAATATTGCAGATAAGTTGGTACCAGGCTCAAGTCCTCTACACATTGAATCCTCTGTAACATTAATGGAAATATGATTATAAATACTCAATATATAAAGTTCATAATATATAGATTGATGTTTGTTTTCATGCTTTTATTATTTATTTTATTATGAAAATGTATGAATTTGATATTAATGTAAATCGTAGTTATCGAACTATATGTTATCAACAATCATATTTTTTTGAAACAATTATTAACATTTAGTATTGCACAACTCTTAAATGAATTAAAGTCAAATAAATACACATGGATCACTACTAAGAAGTTCAAATAACATATAAATAAATATAAACAAATACCTATTTCTTCAGTGATTTGCTTTTCGTGGTTCTTATTGTTACTTTGGTTGATATTGATATTTTGGAATCCGGTATTAGTAATTCTGAATCTCCCGCCTAGCCTGTCGATAATCTTCTCATTGAAATAGGTAACACATTTGGTGCACAATTGATGACAAGACCATTGACTAAAATCAAATATAATGAACCCATTTATTTATTTTAAATACTTATCACATGAAAACCTTTATTAATAGAACAACAATAATTATCATTACCATGAGTTATATTGCTTAATCGTTCGCCTAACGAATGCAATATTTCTTCCCTATCCCTAGATCGATATATATTGTTGCTTAAATGTGAGCTTCTATTCGTAGGTGATGAAATTTCATCGGCTGTAAAAAGTAATTAGTATACATAAATTTACAAAAATAATTTAAAAGAATTTATATAGAAGTATATATTATACATTAATGACTTACCATGAAAAATATCACTTAATGGTGCTCCATTCGTGGAGCTACATCACAAATGATTTTGATTGTTCTCATTTAGCTTGAATTTAAAATAATACTCCCTCCTATTCAGCTCAAATGTCCCATTTCCTTTTTGGGTCAAGTCAGCTCAAATGTCCCATTTCCTTTTTTGGCCTAGATTTTTTACCCTTATACCCTTATTTACTCTACCTATTTACTTTTTAACCTTATTAAATCTACTTAATTTTTTTCCATATACCTAATTAATCTAACATAATCTTTACCCCAATTTCATTAACCCACCCCATTTCCCTCCATTTTATACCTGACCCCTCATCTCCCTCTCTCACATTCTAGACCATTCTTATCTCTCTTCAACCCAGAAACCCAGATCTCTTCATCTTCTTCTTCGTCTGTTCTTCTTCTTCGTCACTCTTGTTCTTCTTCTTCGTCACTCTTCTTCTCTCTCTTCACTAAAAACCAGATCTCTTCTTCTCTCTCTTCATGGACGACCCAAAAACCCCCCTCTCTAAGAACCCTAATTCCTCACCTGAAGTATCCCCTCTGAAATCTTGCAAGTCCCCTCGCTCCCTCAAGCCCTAAGTATTATGATGATGACTATTATGACTCCTATAAGTCTTCAGTTGAGACAGATCCTAAGTGGGGTAGAGAACTAGACTCTAAAGGTGAGCCCATCTACACTCCGGAGCCTGATTGGCCTGAGAACCCAGATCGTGAATATATAGCTGCTGATGCTTTGTTCTGTAACAGTGACTGTGAGGAAGAAGAATGGCTTGATAAGCTTGGCCCATTTTCGAGTGCGTTTCTGTTCTTGTGGGTGCGTTTTTGACTAATGATGTTGAAAATTTTCCCAATACTTAAGCGCAGATTTGTTCGTTTTTACTCAGTGATTTGAATTTGTTAAATATTCTGAGAGTTTGAAAATAAACAACCACTTTTTTCAATTTTTTCCTGAGTACAAATGTTTCATTGTAAACAACAATAAAAGTTTTTACATTTGTTGTTTAGATCTGAAACATCCCATTTTTAAGATCTCAAAAACTTGTCCAAAAAATGATTTTCTTCATGTGTTCTGGTAAGTGGTTTCTTGCTGTTTTTGACCCTCTTCTGTTCTTGCTGCTTTGGCGTTTATGTTCATGTGTTCTGGGTTGTTGTTGCTGTTAAATCTTGCTCCTGGGTTGTTGTTGTTGGTATATTTTAGCTGCTGGTTTGATGTTCCTGTTATATGTTGCTGCTGGGATGTTGTTGATGTTATGTTCTGATGCTGGGACGTTGTTGTTGTGATGTTCTGATGCTGGTTTGTAGTTGCTGTGATGTTCTGATGCTGGTTTGTAGTTGCTGTGATGTTCTGATGCTGGGTTGTCTGTGCATTTTGGCCCTGGTTTGTTGTTGCTGTGATGTTCTGTGCACCAAGACCCCCTCCTGCTATGTTGTTTGCATCAATAGGCCCTTCATACCCTATCATTCCAACTAACTGTTGCATTGATTCTGAATTAAGTCTGGGTAATAAGTATTGTAGTGTATCCAACACTAATTGTTTATCAACACTTAGATTGTTAGGCAAAGTCCCTTCCCTTGCAGCCTTTGTCTTATTCATGTGTGGGATATGATAATCTATGCCCCCTTGTTTTTTCATTGTTTCGATCATACAAGCTTGAAGTGTGATGAACACAAAACGCAAACACTTGTGACTTAAATTCTCAAATGCATTGTTCACAGCACTCAATAATTGGGGTACATTATAAGCTGCATTTTGATATTGTAAAGCTTGGATTGACCTAAAAAAACCTAAGTCTAATACATTCATGTCGGGTGAATTGGGTGGTTGTTGTACTAGTTGGATAAAAAAATCATCTTTCATTGCTTCCATCATGAACTCAGTATCATTGTGTGCTATGTGTGGCTTTGCATTATCCTGTTGGATAAAAATGTGCTTGGACAATCCGTGTGGCCACTTTGCTCTAATTGTGGGTAGGACATTAGTGATTAGCATTTCTCTCATGTGCTCTTTAGTTATTGATTGCACTGGTTTGGTCTCCAATTCCCCCCTCTTTCGGTTCTTTGAACTCCTTTTCGCAGGTTCTTGAGTAATAAATGGCCATATTCCTATCTTTCCATCAAAAAATACATCACCATTAGATAAATAAATAGGGTTTGCAACTGCACACATAAACATAATCTTTGGGATGAATCGTTTTGATTGACATTCCCGATGTGGTTCGATCTCACCTGGTGCTAGGTAATACGTCTGTGACTCTCGTGTTAAATAAAAGTGCTTTTCATCGATGTGAACAATGTTTGTGTGTGGTTTAAATGTGAATGTGTCATTGTGTTCATCATACTTCAACTTAGACAATGCAAAGGATAACCTGTGGACTTTGTTGTTGTCATTGAGTGTTGGTTTGATGGCGTTTGTGTGCTTGCGTATGATTTTGTCTTTCTTCCACCTACAAACTGTGGACTGTGACACTTCCATTTGTTTTGCCACTGAGTGTTGAGTACCTTTGAGCTCAAACTTGATTGATTTAAATTTTTCATCATCAAATTGGATTTTGTTGAAAGCTTGTCTCCCAACCCTCTTGTTGGTTAGATTAATGCACGTGTTGTTGCTGTCCATCTGTTTCCGAACCTCTTGCCACAATCTTGTTATTGTCTTCCTACTGACATCATACTCACTTGCTATCTCATTAATGGTGCCTAACTTTGGTCTCCCTTTTTTGTTGAATTTGCTAAGTAATTTTTGAATTATTTCTGTTTTTTGTTGGGCATCTAAGTTTCTGGTTCCCACCATTTTTTGGATTTTTTTGGTGCATTGAATGCTTGAGTGTTGCTGTATTTATTGATGCTGCTGTGTTGTTTTCATTTTGGTTTGGGCGCCAATTAATGCTGCTGTGTTGTTTTCATTTTGGCGCCTGGGTTTTCATATTGGGCATTCTGTTTTCAGAATTTGCATTATGTTTGAATGCTGCTTGCATTTTGGCGCCTGTGTTTTCATTTTTTTGGACATGAATTGAATTTGATTAAAAAATGGGATTTGTACAATGATGTTTTTTTATTTTTACAAAAAAATTGAATTTTGGGTTGTTTAAAATAACGTGGCATTTTTTTGGAGAAATTTAATGCATCGATTTGTTTTTTAACGTGTTTAATCTGAAGTCGCTAATCGGAAAAAAATTCGCACGCACATGATCAAGAACGACATGAATTACACCGAGGCCGTCGAAGATTTGAAGAAGCTTGGGGAGTTAGAATAATTTATTCAATGTAATTTTAGTTATTTAATGTTATGAACAATGTAATTTTGTAGTTTAACCCGAACATTGTAGTATTCGGCTATTAAAAAAACATCTATGTAATTTTTTGGGTGTAAAATATTCAAACTTTTAATCTTCCAACCATTTTTTTCAAAAAAAGGAGGGAATCATTAATTCCCTAATCAATGTAATTAAAACCCATAATATCTCTCTCTCTCTCTCCTACTCAATGGGACCCAATTTGACCCACCTTAAAATCCGTGAAAAGTCAAATGTCCCATTTTAGCTGAATAGGAGGGAGTATTAATTAAGGTAAATATGGTAGCAAATGGTAATTATAACTATATTTGGTCAAAACATCAATGACTCTTTTAAACACACAATTTGTTTCTACAATTGATATGGAATGTATAATAATATTATAGACAATTTTGACTTGTACAAAGATATTAAGTAAATAAGTACTCAGTATAAAAAGAAAATTTGTAATAGCCCTATTTTAAAGCCTCTTTTAATCTTAACTTAAATAGTCTTGGACTCTTGGTAGTGATTTGAGTTTGACAAAATTTTCTTCAAATCTAAAAGTATAGGTAGAGGAAGAAGATAGATTATTTTTGTTATGCAAGTATATTGTCGGTAAAAGGAGGATGAAGATGGAAGGTTTTTGATGTAAAGAGTAAGGTTGAAAGGATAAGGAGTATGTGGTAAAAAAATGGGGTAATCCGATTTTTATAGTGGGTTATCCCAAATTGTACAATACATACCGTATTGTTTATGTATACTTTTAAAAAAATACGTAAAGTAAAAGGTAAATAAAAATTGCACATAGATATAAATGCAAATACAATAAATAAAAATGCACATAAATGTACGAGAAAAAAATAATTCTGACCGTCTATTTAGGCGGTAAAAGCAAAGCAATTAATCAGCCACATAGGCGGTAAAAAAAAGGGTTAACTGACCATATAGCCGGTATGAAATAAAATAATAACAAAAGCTATAAAGTGTCTTGTCATCCGTAAAGGTGACGTATTGTCCAATTAATTATTTTATGGGTTATTTGTCTTGCAAAGTTTAGTATTTGTTTCTCCCTCACCATCTTTAGTTCTTTTATTACTTGATGAGGGTTTATTTTTTAGTTGATGTTGTTGGAGCATTATTAGTTGGTTGTACTGGTGGAATATTCACTACAAGAAAAATCATTTTTAGCAACAAGTTTAACAACGACTAATTTTTTTTTTTGTTGTGAAAAATACAAATTGTTGTGAAATCATTTGTTGTTGCTAAAAAGTCGTTGTCAAAAAAAAAAATTAACTTCCCACCACTAAAAATAATTTTCCGGTTAAATCCATATTTTTTGCAACGAAAACTTTACGAGTCAAAACTTTTAATTAATTCGTAACCGCATATTTCATTGCAAAAAATAAAAAAATATATAAATACAATAAAGCCATTACCAAAGACTATTTTGTTAAGGAAAAATTATATAAAACCGCTTAATCTATACAATCTTTTATAAAAAAAACTACCTTATATAAAATTTTTTTTGCAAAAAACCACCTTACATAATGCATTTTTTTGCAAAAGACTACATGTTACTCTATTTCGTCAGTGAACTTGCATGTTTAACGTTTGACCAGCATGTGCTTTTGTAAAGAGGTGACATTATCAATGGCAAACTTATGCTAACTATCAGTTCAATTACTTATCAAATGTTTCACCATGATCTAATTTTGTAAAGAGGGTTGCTTTAAAGTCTGCTTTTTGCTCAACTGTTCATCAAGGGGAACAATATGTTTTTGTATCTTTAGGTTTTAAAGAATTGAATTATGAAATATCTTTGTAACTAGTGGATTCTGGTGCTTGTTTGAAATTATGCTTTTTCTGAAACTTAACTGCAAATTAATTAATATATAAGGGTACAATACTATATTGTTGATTAGTGATGGGTGTTTAATTCAATAGACTAAGGGCATAATGTCCCCAACATATTCCAACAAACCTAACTCTTTTAATAAAAAATCATTTCATCACCAATACAATTAAGTGACTAGCTTAATTGTTTTAACAAATGTTTTCTGAATACAAAATTGTTTTCATAGGAGTGAATTGTGAGCACAACTGAATAAGTATTTGTATTATATATTGTTTAATTATTATCACAATTACATAACATTATCATTTTAAGAACAATGCAATCAATACAAACAAGCTACTGGTGTTGCTTAACAAACTCCATAAAGCGAAACACATCAGTTAACTAAAATGCTTGAGCTACTTTCTGCTTCTGATAGAATTCTACAGGAACTATGCTCGAGTGTTGATGTATTTGTAATCTGATTCTGAGTAGAATAAGATCAAACCATTTCATCAATTTATTGCAATGTTAGCGGATGTTAACAGGGGCGGATCTAGAAAAAATTTAAATGCTGTCTATAACGATAACATTAAAAAATACATCAACGTTTTAAATTACGGTAATTGACAATTTTGTTTTAAATAACGAACTGAGAGCATTTATACACTGTATCATCCCATTTTTCACACAAAATTGTCCCACAAAATTCTCAAACAAGCAACACCAATACATCAATGGCCAATACATCAAAATCATCAGGATAAAAAATATGATTGAACAAAGAATGTCAAGAAACAATGTTTAACCCTAAATTCATTAAACCCTAAATTGATTCAAAATCAAAAATCATGAATGAACAAAGAACGAAAGAATGTCAATTGTCAAGAAACAATCTTTAAGAAAAATAACCCTAAATTGATTAACCATTTTAACCTAATAAATTGATTCATGAATCATGAATGAACAAAGATTCAAAGAATGTCAAGAAACAAATCAACAATGTTTAACAAATTAACAAATAACAATCAACATTCAAATTTCAACACAAACCAAAAAATAACATTCAACACAAATAACAATCAACATTCAAATAAATACTCAATGAGAAAATCAACAAAAAAACGATGAGCCGACAGAGAGAGTGAGAGTGAGTATACATTTAGATACACAATCAACTCCTCCACAGAGAAAAATAAGTAGGAAACAACACATACCTCAACGCCATCATTTCTAGAAGCAGCGGAAACAGTAGAAGCATAGAAATCAGAATCAAGCGAGAGAAAAAGAAAAATAGCAAGGGCAAAGAAACACAACGCCATGAAAAGCAAAAGGAGTATGAACCAAGTTTTCTGCCAAAATGGATAATCTTCCCCTGAACAGAGTGACGACTTACCAAGGTCCAAGGAGTTTTCCGGCAGCCGTGAAGCGATGAAGGTCGGAGCACGGAGGAGTGAACCTGGGAAATGGGAAGTGGCAGCCGGCAGGGGCGGATGAGTTTTGGAAGGTGAGAGAAATGAGAATGGGTTTTGGTCTTTGAAAAATTGGGAAAGAAATTAGAAAGAAATGAGAATGGGTTTTGAAAATTAGAAAAAAAAATTCTCAAAATTTTGCTGTTTGGTGGATTCGTACCAGGGTATCTGCTGTCACATACCCAAAACCTTACTAGCTGAGACACTTGGTACACCAACATAAAGCTATACATGAAAATCTATATTAGTCAAATGCTGTCAATTGACAGCATTGACAATATACTAGATCCGCCCCTGGATGTTAATTAACTTAGGAGTTTCAAAGGCATAAGGAACTTCGAATTTGCCTTAGAAGACCTTCTGAATTGAAGTAATTTTTGTTGGTACTTAGATTGGATTGGGATGGTGTTATGATATCATGAATTGTTAACTATTGTCTATAAACAACTTAATTAATCAAATTTTGGTTGAGTTGTACTTAATTAAAAGCAAACATTGATCTAGTTATACATTAATAATTATGTGCACTTGTAAATTTTTGGACATTTTCAAAGTGCCTTTCACCTGTAACTTTTTGCATATAAAACTTGTATACGGTAGGAAAATTATTTTGGAAAATTGCCTAGTCCATTACTTGTATATGAATTAGTATATAATGATTATTGGTGATATTATTTTAGTTGATTATAAATTATTTATTAATTTAATTGTCTAATTTATATATAGATTGTAGGTTGTTTCATTTTTTTTTTGAAAATTTGTCTAATTTAATTGTAGGTTGTTTCATAAGTAACAAAGTCGTTGCGAAAAATGTGTATATTTTTTGCAACGGTAATAGTCGTTGCTAAAAACAGTAATCACAAATTTTACATAATTGTTTTCCCTGCAGTTAGATCAATGCAAAAGATAGACTACCATGCATTGCAATAACTTATATTGTTGTGAAAAACAGATATTCAACAACGATAAAAGCTGTAGCTAAAAATGCAAAAGATTTGGCCACGACTTTTTTTGTTGCTAAAAACATTGTAGGAATTGCAACGACATTTCTTTTGCAACAATAAAACTCGTTGCAAAAAAGTGCAACCTTTTGCAATTACCAAAGTCGTTGCTAAAACCTTTAACTATGGTTGTATTCGCAACAACAGAAATCGTTGCAAAAAACATTTTTAGCAACAAAATTCGATTTTAACAACGACTATTATTGTTGCTAAAAACAACTTTTCTTGTAGTGATTAGTCGGTGGACTAGTGGATTATTAGTTGGTCGTATATGTGAATGAGTTGGTGGTACTGATGGACCATTAGTATTATTGGGAGTATTATGTCGGAGCTGATTTAAATCAGTCGTTGACTCCTTGCTGGATTTTTAGTGAAGGATATAGAATTATGCTCAATTATAAAACTTAGAGAGATAAAGAGGAAGTAAAATGAGTAAAGTTAGAAGATGGTGATGTTTTTAATCATTGGTGTAGCTTTTACAATGGTGAAGTAAGAGGTAGGGGTGTTCATTACCGGGTACCCGGCTAAACGGGTACCCGGAAAGCCGGGTACCCGGTTAGCCGGGTACCTATTTTTGCGGCCCGTGTCTCGGCCCATTTAATGCGGGTACCCTGTTAGCGGGTACCCGGATAAAACAGGTCGGGACACCGGGTACCCGGGTATTATTTTTTATGATTTTTCAGATTTAATTATTATTTTAAAGATCGAATTCCGAGTAGATATTACTCATATTAGGCTATATTTTTCAGATTTAAATTATAGAATGTAGATTTTAGTTGAGTCACTATGTGTATAGATTACTGAGAGTAAAAGTATTAACAGTTTAACACTTATGCATTGATCAGATTATATACATTTATGCATTAGAGGACCCGAGGTAACAGAAGTGGACGTCAATGCATAGATAGATCATAGATGATGCATCTTTTAGCTAAGCTGCTGGGAATACAAGCCATTTATATTATTAGTCAAATATTGAATTTTAACCCGGATCATTAAATGAGTATTTATATTAAAAAAATGAGTATTTATATTTTAAAAAAAAAAGTTAACGGGTATTTAGCGGGTACCCGGATCATTTACATACCGGCCCATGATTCGGCCCGGTTAAGACGGGTCGGGTACCCGACCCGCAACTTTCAATTTTTTAAAACTTTTGACCCGCCATTTATGAGCCGGGTCGACGGGTCGGCGGGTCGGGTCGGGCGGGTCGGGTAATTTTGAACACCCCTAGTAAGAGGTGTTCATTCGGGTCATTGGGTTAATTTCGGGTCAGGTGTTTCGGGTTGGTTCAAAATTGGATTTTGTGTTCACATTGATTTTTACATAATTGTAGATCCATTTTTAAATCGGGTCAAATCGAGTTCGGTTAAAAAGTCGGGTGTTTATCGGGTCATCGAATCTGTTTAGTTAAGTTCCATATTTATTGGCAAATTCTATCCATAATTACATGGAAAATTTACTTTTAAACATACAAACTTTGACCCATTTTCTTTTAAACATACAAACTTTCGTTTATTATTTAAACATACCAACTTTGGGGGGTATATTCCCAAAAAGTTATAGCCGGTTTTTTGACCCATTTTTAACCCTTTATAACCGGTACCCTCTCAAATGTTAAGAAGCTTCTTCTTCAATGGCTTCAATGGCTTCTTCTTCTTCTTCAAGCTTGAGAAGCTCTAACTCACATAAAATTTCAGATTTGTTTTCAATTACCCATTTTAAATCTCTAAAAATTTGTTGATTTGTACTTCATTTGGGTTGAATTAGGGTTGAAGATAAAGAATGGAATGGCTTGTTCTTCAATTTGTTGATTTGTTCTTCATTTGGGTTAAATTAGGGTTTAATTTGTTTTCGGGTATGAATTAATCAAAGGATTTTCAGCATTTTTTTTTGGTTTTCATTGTTTTGGGGTTTTTTGGATTTTCAGCAAATAAAAGAAAAAGCTGAAGAAAAAATTGAAGAAAAACAAATAAAAGATACAATCAGATTTTTGGGTTTGTGGGAGATGAATGAAATGAAATGAAATTTTAGGTCTACATCATCTTCTAATCTTATTTTAGCAACTAAACTATCAACCCTTTTGCTCAAAAATTCATTATTTCTGCCATAATTACAAGATAACAATTTCAATTTTATCTGGGTATTTGTGGGAGATGAATGAAATGAAATTTTAGGTCTATGAACATTAATTTGTGTAGGGAAACTGTTTTTAAGTTTCTGGGTAGTAAAGTTGCAAGCTTTATGAGATAAAATGGTGAAATTCATCATTTTTTGTATGAATTTCAGTTTCAGATTTTTTGGGTAGTAAACTTGAATGTTCCATTTTTTGTATGAATTTCAGTTTCAGTTTCAGCTTTATGAGATTTTTTGGGTAGTAAATTTCTGACGCCATTGATGTCCATTTTGGAGTGAGATAATGGTGGGGGTAGGTTTACTACCCAAAAAATCTGAAACTGAAATTCATAAAATGGTGAAATTCACCTTTCGTTTTTGGGTTCTTCAATTGAAGAACCAGATTTTTTTATTTTTTATTTATTTTTTTTTTTTTTGTGGGTTGATAATGGTGAAGATGAAGATGGTGAAGATGGTGAAGATGAAGATAGTGAAGATAAGAAGATGAAGATGGTGAAGATGAAGATGGTGAAGAAGTAACCGGTTCATCCGGTTACAAGTCATCCATAACTTTTTTGGAATATACCCCCCAAAGTTGGTATGTTTAAATAATAAACGAAAGTTTGTATGTTTAAAAGAAAATGGGTCAAAGTTTGTATGTTTAAAAGTAAATTTTCCTAATTACATTGAATGCATTCACAATAGGGTAAATCCATTAATTACCTTTCACACTATATTTCAACATTTTACACTATACTTTAACGGCACGTTTGGTTAGTAGTATTAAATGGTGGTAATGAGAATGATTTATAGTGTAAATTTTCATCAAAACTTTCATGTCATTCCTATGGTAATGAAACTTTGATCACAAAAAAAGTTTTTTTGTGTACAAATTTTCATTACCTCATAATACCGCCTCTCCCATTGGTGATGCATTGGAATAAATTTTATGAACAAAATGAAATGATTGAAGGTTGTCAAGCATGACCATCAAGATAGCCAAAAGATTTTTTTAACCAAAATTACACTAGTTTTTCATTCCCATTGTCACGATTTATTACCACATACCAAACAGGCCGTAACAGATACAGTATATATTGGATCACCATGCACACTTGACACCCCTAAATAGGACGACACAAATTATTGTATACCAACAAATGCACAAGCCCCTCGCCAGGCCAGTCTCCACCAAAATAGAAGTATGCAAACATTCAACTGTTTCCGTTCCTCTTATCTCCCATACTCCTTCCCACTTCCATTTCCTTCTCTCGGTTCTTGCTTCAATTATGGTGCTCCCAATAACCCCTCTATGACTATCTGCTATTCTTTCAACAATTTAACCCCCATTAAAGCTTCCATGGAAAGAGAACACAAAGTTGATAAAAACGATATGGGGTTTGCCGCAAAAGGTTCAGGAACAAGTGCAAGAGGAAGGAGACTCCTTAAATTGCGTGAAGAAAAGCACAGAAGAGAGCAAGAACGCCTCCATAATTACCCTTCGTGGGCCAAGTAAGCTATTTTCTTCTGGGATTTTTCAACTACAATTGATTATTTTGCTGATTTTTAAGTGGGATTTTTTTGCTTTTTGCCGATTCAGAGTTTTAGAAGATGCTTGTAAAAATGATGTTGAACTCAGAGCTGTTCTTGGTGATAGCATCGGTAATCCTGAACTCATGCGCAAAAGGGTACACTCTTTTTCACTCTGCATATTTTTTTAATTAGAGGAAGGGGAGAGTCAAGTTCCTTATTTTCAGTTGCTTTCTCTCTTGTTTTAGCTATGTTTGTTTTGTATCATAAATACACCCAAATTTGTTAAAATATAGGTCTAAATTTCTCATATTTCTCTGGCAATAACCCTACCTTAATATCTCTCCTTATTTTCTCTTCTTCAGTTCTTCCTATTGTTCGAAAAAGACCATTATAGCCATTAAAGCTTCTCAGAAGTTTGTGATTGATTAATAATACATCTAGGCTAGATAGTGGATGTATTCCACATTAATGGCTTTGTGTTGTTGATTATCGTTTAGTTTTGCTCATTTAGATTGAAACAAGAATTAGGGTTCAATTTTTTCCCAATTCTGTTTCAAGGCTCTAATTATTTATCCTAGGCATAGTTAGGGGTTTTTCCCTTTAGATAAGACACACGGAAACAATATTTTGGACCAAAATATTGTTTATTTCCATAATTTAGTGTTGTGATAGTTGTAATATGAAAATTCTAGAATGAATTAGACTAGATTGAGCCTAAACAAATCTATTACAAAGTATGTAGAATGATCTAGATAAGTGTAAATAAAGCTAGAAGTTTATTTAAAGTGTACTTGGTGAATGCACTTGACATAGAAAGTCTGGAGGTGTTTGGTAGAAAGGATTTGGGGTGAGGGAATGAGAATTTTTATTGAGACTTTTAAATGTCTTTGTTTGTTAAGAACGAATGGGAATTTAGAGAGGTTGGGGAATGAGACTTTTTGATGGTAAAGTCCCAATGAAAAAAGTCCTGGGGGGGGGAGGGGTTAATTGAGGTTGGGACTTGGGACTTGGGATTTTGAGGTAAAATTTAACCAACTTTTAATGGAGTCTCATCCTTTACCAAACAAAGACATGAAACATTTTATCTTAAGTCTCATCTAAAGTCTCTAACATAAGTCTCACTTTTAAGTCTCACTTCCTTTCTACCAAACACCCCATAAATAGACTCACAATTCCCATTCCTTTCTACCAAACACCCCATAAATAGACTTGCATATAATGTTCAACATAAGGAATAAGCCACATAAAGGCTATCCCACAATATTACAACAACATGAATGCTAATCAGAGTTTGTGAGTTATGAGAGAAAAGTGAGACATGGGCTCACATAAAAACATAAGTAAAGATTGCATAGTTGCGGAACAAGTGTCACGCCAAAATTATTGCCGTACAAATTATGATGTAATCAAATTTTTGTATTTTCAGTAAATATAATACAATATTTATTCGGATGTAATTACAAATTTCTCGTGCGTCCAAAATTTCTATCAGATACATGCCGGATATGAGTTCTTGAGTCTTGCTGATAGAACTCTTATTTAATTTCTTTCTCTGATTTTTAAATATTGGATTTTCTACATCTGTTAATTTGATAAACAGTCAACATTATGCAAAATGTAATCTTAGATCATGTAAAGTTTATTTTTTGCTCCAAAAAAGTAGTTCATTTTAATGTTTATTTTTTTGGAAGATCAAAAGTTTTTCTGTGTATTATAATATAGACCTTTGTTGGTTGTTGTTGGTTATATTAACTTTTAAGTGCTTACATGAGAAAATAAATGAGTACATTTTGCAAAGGGTCAGATATTAGTAGGGTCTATTTGGGCAGAACTCAAAAGTGGATTACAATAGAGTATAGACTATTAATATGAAACGGTGAAACAAATGCACTTTTTATTTATGTGAAGTTTCACTAAATGTTTGTTAGCAAGGGTAATCAAAACCAATCTCTTTGTTGTTGCTAACAAGACTAAGGTTGCGTACATTTGTCGTCCAAATCCGTCTAGTTGGAAGTCACAAATGGTATTGGGTAATCGAATGGACTCATGTAGGTGTTACAATATATTGTTAAAAGGATGTTATTCAAATGCTAGTTGGATGTTTTTGAGATTTATGCAATCAAATGAGTTAAGTGGTTTGATTTGGAGCTTTTAAATTTGCCACAATAATCACACTATTAATCTTTTGAGTGAAGCTTTCTTCCATTGTTCTATATCATGAAAATAATTTTTACCAGTGCTTTTCATGTAGAATTATGGTTATTTTTCTTTTTAATTTATAAATTAACATGTGAAGCATAAGATTTCTTCATCCGGTCTATGTGCTTGCCTTACCTCAATGATATGGGTAGACATATCATGTCTTCTTTCTTCTACTTTAAAGTGGTTGACACAATTTCGGAGTTGGATTGGGATTTTGAAATGGATTTCTATCAAACTTAAGGTTTCTTGAGTCAATAAGCAAGAAAATAATTCTAAAGTCAATTTGCTTATGTTTTCAAGGGTATTATGTTTCAACAAAATTGTGGTGTAATTGAAAACTCAGAGAATTGCAACTTCTTTAGTAAGAAACCACTTTTAACAATCTGGCTTTATCTTTTATGCCCCCTGATGTTTTATTCATACTCTATTGAAGTTTTATGCATTGAATTTCGTTTATCACTGAGTTTTTGTTATTAATATAGCATCTTTTAGTCTAGAACAACGCAAAATCCTTTTTAGAGTTTGAAAATTTAAACTCCTCAAACCCTACCAAAAACTTTGAAATGTGTTTCTCAATGTATGGATTTAAATTAACATTTCAATTATTTATGATTAAAAATGAGAAATAGTATTTGGTGCTTGTCAAATTGTTAAAGTTCCTGATTTTTGATTGCCTACAGAAGATTGTCATGATTTTGTATTTAGACTGGTCGTCTGGTGAATCAAAATTATAGATTTCAACTAACACCGAAAAGACAAAAGTAAACCAAAGTGAATGTACTTGGTTCCTTGGGACTTTTGATAAGCAATCTTGACTCTTGTAGTTTGGACGTCTTGGACATGATCCAATCATTTCTTTTGTGTGCCTTTCATTTCATTTATATGTCTTGCATTTTTTTTTTTTTTACTAAATTAGTCTATCCCTATATCTTGTGTTAGTTAATCATAAGCTCTAAAGCAATGTGAATTGTTAATAAGGTTGAAGAAAGAGTTAGAAAGAAGGGTAGAGATTTCCAGAAATCCAAGACGGGCTCTGTCGTTGCGTTCAAAGTCAGCTTTAGAGAGTAAGTAAGAACTAGTACCAACAATTATATGAGTCTCTTTCTATTGTTGGCGTGAATATGAACAATACATTGTCCTTGTTTATTGTTCCTTTGTTTGCTCCTACTAAAGCTATTGCAAAATCGCTCTCAAGACGTTTCCACATCCTTGTGGAGGAATATAACTCTTGTTGTCCCTAGCATGGTTTTGTCAAATACACACCTTACCGCTGTTGGAGCTTTCTTTACCAAATTGTGCTCTAAAAGTTCCAATTAATATTGGTGCCTCCAAATTTTGCCGACACCAAGTAGTCTTGTCCCTTGCATTTATGACCCGTTTAGTTAGGTACTAAATGGTAACAATGAGAATGATTTATAGTGTAAAATTTTATCAAGAGCTCCATGACGTTCCCATGGTGATGAAACTTTGATCATAAAAAAGTTTTTTATGTACAAATTTCTATTACCACCTAATACCACCTCTTTCAATAGTAATGCATTGGAATGAATTTTATGAATAAAATGAGATGATAGGAGAATCAAGGTAGCCAAGAGATTTTTCAACCAAAATTAAACAAGTTTTCATTCCCTTTACCACCGTCTAATACTACTTACCAAACGGGCCGTTATGTAATGGCATATACATATCAGCTGGCTTGTTAATAGCTGATAATGCATGTCTAATATCTAATGAGTATTTCTTTCAGTTAATAGAGTATACAAGTACTAGCTCAGTGAATATGTGCGTCGAAAAAGTTCTGGTTTGCATTTCTGTTTTTTTTTTCCTAACCCCCTTTAGGGCTTTTCTTAAATTTATTCAGCTTTAATCCTCTGGACTCATATATCTGGGTGGAACTATTCGGGTCACCATCTGATAGGGATGTCGATCTGTTTGGAAGTGTAAGTAAATTTATGAAAAGTGTTCCTTCATGTATCCTACATGTTCTTTTACATAGTTATAACATATAGGTGTTATCCCTCCATTATCTTAGGTCATTCAAGCTTGGTATGTGATGGGGCGTTTGGGTGCTTTTAACTCGTCAAATTTGCAGGTATTTTCCCTTCTGCTTCCTCTGTTTCGGTGAGATTCCCTTCTGTTTCTCTCTTGTTTGAAGTGTTGTGAGATTTCTAATTGCTTATGTGGATCTAGACAATAGCATAAATGGTGTTGATTGTTATTATCATCAGATACCTTTTTTGATCAAAATAATTTGGATTATTTGAATGGAAAAATTTATGAGTGACTTTACAACCGACTCATTGGATAAAATTCCATTTCATGATTTCGGTGCACTTTTTGAAGCTTAGTATTTATTGGATGAAATTCCATTGATTGTTGAGACAAGTATTGATCCGAATTTTGTGGTGCTAGTTGGTGAGTTCTTCAATGGAGTACAATCCTCTATACGACGCAGAAAAGGCTCTCAAAGTGATGCCTTCATCATTCCATGATATTAGCGATGTTGAATTTCAGGACAATTGGGGCCGATTTTGGTACAAATCACAGACTGCATTTACATTTTTCAACATAAATTATCATTCATTATGTTTATGGCTAACTAGCTTCGTTTTAAAATTTTACCACAGGGTCGACCTTGGAACTTCTGATGCCTTTGCCATTGATGTTCTGCTGAATTCCTTGACCGTGTTAAGCTCAGAGTAAGCTTCGTAGAAACTTGATATCTTTCGGTTTTGCCATCATGTACATCTTAAGCACACAAAATTTATGGGTTTGCAGGTATCTTGGCATTCAACAGGTAATTTTTGGTGGTCGTAAAATGGGTGATTGGGAGGAGGGAATGACTAGTTCAGAGTATGGTTATAAGTTCTTTAAAATATGAAGTGTATTTTTAATGTGCAAGAATCTACAATCTCCTTCAATGCCCATGGTGACATAACTTCAACTTGGGTGCACACATCAAGAAGATTACTTCATATATGGAGTAAATAATTTCTTTAAAATATGAATCGAGTTTTGTCTCAGTTGGATCAAGTACAGTCTTTCTCAGGCTAGGTATTGATTATCATCTTCCCTTCCGTCAACCTACCTTATAATCCTAAAAAACAAAAAGCAATAACGGGCCACGGCTAATGATACTTGTTTGTGATTAAATGGTGGATGAGTGAAACAATCGATGCATTCATGTTCCTCTTCAAGCCGAGGTCGTTTCTATTATCCGGACTTGGCACATGTGGATGCCCTAACCTAACCTACCTTGTAATCACGCCTCAGTCTAGTTATCTTTATCTTGTACTACCTTAGATTTCGATGTAAACAAACAATAGCACTTCTTAGTAGTAAATTAAAATATCAAAATGTTGTTGCGGAAATCCTTTTTCTTTGCCCTCTACTTTTATTTTTAGTCTTTTCAAATGAATAGCTTACATAATGGATTGTAAAATCAAATATTAAATCTTTGTTACATTGTATTTTATTTGGTTAGATTTTGTTTTCATTGTAAATTTGAATTTGAAATTTATTATGTCAAATTTTGTATTGTTTTAACCTTTTGAAGTTTAATTAATCTTTTGAGTTTTCATCATCTGAGTTTCAAATGATGTTACTTGATTGCTTTCATATTGTTTTAAGCTTAGTTTAAGATTATTGTGTTTGTACATGACATTTACGAGCAATGAAAAAAATTATTTCATTTTACAAATATTGTTCATATGGTGGTGTTTCTGGGAGTTTGAATCTTTGATTTACCCTTGCTTGCTAACCATTGAGGGTCATTTGATTTTCATTAATGTAACACCGCAACTATTATATATTGGTTATGTTGATTTCATTAATCAAATATTTTCAAACTTTTGATCTGCTAGTAAACTCATTTTTAATCAGATTGCTATCTATTTTGGGAACTACTCGAGTCATTTTTCTTTTAAGTATTCAAGTTTTACATTCTTTATTTCATGTCTCTTTTATTTCAACAAACAAATAAATTATTCTATTTCTATTTATCTTCAATTCATTTTTTTCTCCCTCCCTTTCCCTTCCCTCCATTTCTTTTCATCCTAATGCTCTATCTAAACAAAGTGTTAATTCATCAAAAACAAAACCGAGCAAGCCAAAAATACAATAATTGGTGTTAGGTATCATTTCTTATGTACTGACAAGAGGGTTAAGGTGAAGATTATTGATATTGCTAACAACCCAGTTGATTTCTTCACTAAGTTTGTTTCATTTAGTAAGTTTAAGCATTGGTTACACTTGCTAAATATTGAAAACTATGTGATGTCGTAGGCCCTTAGGGGCAGTGTTGGGGAGCTCTTGTTGTAGGCATGTTGGCCTTCAGGTGGAGCTTGAATGGGGCTTGGGATGCAAGTGGAGCATTATAAGTTGTTATGTATATTTGGAGGACGAGTATGTTATGAGTCTTTGTTGGAGACTTATTGGAATGGGTCTTGGTTGGAGACTTATCGGGACGTATGGCTTATGCATGAGTTTTGTATCGGGTTTTACTTGAGATGTATTCACTAGAGGTTGATCTGTTGATGAAATTGTTTGCTAACTACGATTTCTCGTCAAGATGAAGATTGTTGATGATTGGGTGACTCGAACGAACCTTGGTCATTCGTTGACTGGGTGTACTTGACTTTCACTAGTGGAAAAAAAGCTATTGGCTGCTGCTTATTGGCTGCGGTTTTAAGGAACACGCAGCTAATATGAGTAAAAAAATTTTGGTAAAAAAAAATTAACAAAGGCTGTGGTTTTTCCACTTAACCGCAGCCAAAATCTATTTCAAAAACTAAGATAAAGAAAGGGCTGCGGTTTTTATTCTGTCCGCAGCCATAATAAGGCTTTCAAAAATAAGAAAATCAGCAAAAAAATAAAAAAATCAATAAAAAAATGAAAGGGGTTGCGGTTTTTTGCCTCTGTCCGCAGCCCTTAATACTCCCTAAAAATTATTTTCGTTCTTCATTTGAAGCGCGTATATATTTGAAGCGACTCACAAAAAACTGAAACCCTCTTAAGAACCCTAAAGCAAAGAAAAACCCTAAAGCAAAGTTAAACGGCGCAAAGAAAAACTGAAACACTCCAAGGTCTTCATCTGATTTTGAAGAACCCTAAACGCTCCTCTCCATGGTCTTCATCTATTTCTCTCCATGCACTCCAAGGTTTTGTGTAATTTCGAAGGAATTTCGTTCCAGATCTCCTCCATATCTCGAATTTTGCCCAGATCTGAGTCTCGTTCGATTTTGTTTTGATTTTTTGATTTTGTTTTGTTTAGTTTTTTTGATTTTAGTTTTTTGTTGATTGTAATTTTCGTTTTTTTTAGTTTTTTGATTTTGTTTTTTTTTTATTGTAACTTTCGATTTTTAGTGTTGTTTTTTTGATTTGTCTCGTTTTTTTGATTGCCTAGATCTAAGTCTCGCTTTTTTGATTTGTCGATAAATTTGATATTTAAAGGCTGTGATGTTTCAATAATTTTGATTTTGAAGACACTCAGATCTTGAAGACACTCAGATGTTTCAGATTTCGACCTCTCATTTTCGTTTGGGATCTTGAAGACACTCAGATCTGGCTTGATGAAGATTTTCGTTGAAGATGTTCAGATAATCAAACAACACTCGATTTTTGTTGAAGATTCTCAGATCTCGGTTTTTTAGATTTTCATTGTATTTTTTTCTTTGTAATTAAAAGTTCAATAATTTCATTGTATTTTTTTCTGGGTTCTTTGTTGAAGATTCATTGTCGATCTTCATTGTATTTTTAGGTTCATTATTTCTGATCTCTAATGAAAATTATTTTCGTTCTTCATTATTTCGTTTATTGTATTTTTTCTGGGTTTTAGATTCATTGTCGATTTTTTGGGTTTTGTATTTTTAGATTTATTTTCGATCTTCAATGAAATGCAAAAAAATTTATTTTTAGATTTATTTTCAATGAAATGCCCGCAGCCAATAACTTTATCTTATTTGCTGCTACTCCAAGGGCTGCGAGACAAAACCGCAGCCAATACCCCAAAAAAGCCCGCAGCCAATAAGCTTTTTTCCACTAGTGTTTTTCCAAAGTGTAGGTAGCAAGTCATCTCTTGGGGAAGAATAAAAGCGACAAAAGGATTCCGTTTTGGACTTTGTGTTGGTCGCGAGTCGTGAATATTTTACCTACCCGCGAAGTCGCGAGTAGCGAGGTTCTTTCCTAGTCGCGACCTTCAATTTTTCCTAAAGTTTTAGAGATTAGATTCTATGCAATGAGTCGTTGCATATGAACGACGACTCATCGCTTCTTGCGGCTTAACAGAAAGTTAGTTTTTAATGCGTTTTCGGCTGGTTATCTTATTTCCTTGAAGCCCAATGATACACGCGCGATTTATGCACCAATATTAATTGATTTTAATTCATTCTTGTGCGTATCTTACTTAACTTAGGCCTTTCATGATCAAATTCTATATGATTTTACGCTTGTGGTGTAGTGCTTTGATTATTTTCAGGAGCTTTTGGCCGCTTTCGAGGAAGTTTTAAGGCAATCAGGCACTTAATGGACCTCGGGAATCAAAACCGAGCCTTCGAATTAAAAATGACAAATCTTGGTGAAAACTCATGAAGGAGTCGAGCATGGTCGACTGGGGATCGACCCCGTAGCTATGCAAAAATTCAAAGTCCAACACTTAGAAAAAATTTGAAGAGGAAAAATTGCCCAGCACTAAACCAGTCGACCGGTCGACTGGTATGCATCTGACAGCTACTGTTCCAATTTTGTACATGAACCTTTTGCCTCATGCTTCCACCACTCATTTCCCTTGCATGTTTCAGCCATCGCCTCCTGTGCACCTGTACCTAATGATCATGGAGATTGCTTGTTGGATTTCCTTAACAATGATGATGAATGCAAGTGGGAAACTCCTTGTTTTGGCTATTTAAGCTCCCATTTTCTGAAGAAAAGATACACTTTCATCAGCCCACAAGCTGAATCAAGCCTCATTCTCTCTTCTTTCTAAGCTCATTTGTGTATTTGTATGCCTAAGTATTCTATTACCCCAGAAACTTGTAGTAGTTCTTCACTTAAACACTTTCTTTTGGTATTGTAATCAAGCATTTGGGTTGTAATATTGTAGCTAAACACTAGTAGGTTGTAGTAACCTTCCTTTGGGAATTGATCAAGTATTTTCCAGAATTTATGGGTTTGAATCTATACTTGGTATGAAGTATTTTGTGAGTTGCTTATTGGAAGCTCTTGTTCATTGTGTGATTTCCATCCCCTCCATAGTTGAGGGAAGTAAGTATTCTTTAACTTAATTTTCTTCTTTGCTATGAATGGAATGATATTTTATGTGTTTATTTTATTTATCAAAATGAGTGAGTAGTTTTCTTTCTAGAGTTTGGGGATGTAGTTAGCTAATTAATTTGTTTATGGGGTACTGGCTTGATCACAAATATGTACATGAAAAGAACATGTGAGTTCCAGAATCGAAAGTCCATTTCGATCTCTATCCATGGACAATTTGTGTTTCTTGATTGCATGAACACTTGAGATGTATGAATTCATGCTAGTAATAAGTAGCTCGAAAGCTAACTTTATTAGGATTCCTACAAGACCTAGTTAGTCCTTAGCATGATGAACCACGCCTATCTTGTATGACACATTCTTGTTTAACATAAATTGGAGGTCATGAACATGTATTAGGGAGTTATTAGTATGGTCGAGTTTCTACGCCCAGAAGCCGAATCTCCTAAACCATATTAGTAACTGTATAGTTCATATGCCCAGAAGTTGTGGAACTAAATTAGAAAGATCTTTCTCTACATAAAAATGGTTAAAACATATTTTCAACCAATCCCTTTAGCAAATTAAGAAGCTAAATTCCTTAAACTCTAGTCTTTTTATCTATTGTTTAAAACTTGAAATTGAAAATGGTTTCCGTTATAAAGCTCAAAATCACAAACCTTTTTGTCATTAGACTCTTTTTGTCATATAAACATTTCATTGTGGACCATGTGTAGATGACAATATTTTAACAACGGTTACCAGCCACTAACGTTTACCAGCCACCGCTAACGGTTACCCCAGCCTAACGTGTACCAGCCACCGCCCCGAGCACCCCAACCCCAACCCCGTCAACCCACTTCTCTTTTGCAGGAATTCGGACAGCACAGCACCGTCTCTACCACAATCTCCACAGTATACCTTCTTCAACACAGCACCAGGAGCGAAATTCCGGTAGTTCGGAAAGGGGGAGAAGGAAGACAGACCAGAGCTCAGGCACGGTTTGCTTCACGGAACGTTTATCGGGACGAAGAGGATTTTCGGGAACCTTCTTCAACACAACACCGTTTCTACCACCGACCACAATCTCCACCTCTGCCCGGAATTTCATTAGCTGCTGGTTTTGGGAAACCCAATTCGGAAAGCGGGAGAAGGAAGACCGACGGAGTTGCTGCACGGTTTGCTGCACGGCTTGCCTTACGGTTTGCCTTACGGTTTGCGATTCTCTTCCTATGTTAACGTTTTTATTTGTAATTTTTATTTATTCATTTATTTTTCCTTCTTTTTCTGGGTCTCTTTTGTTTTTTTGTCTCTTGCTTTTTTTCTTTTTTCTGTTTCTTTTTCTTTTGGGTTGCATAATTTTATGGTCTTTTTGGTAGCTTTCGTTTAATCGTCCTTCATTTGCCTGTGTTGCTTTTTTGGTGTTTTGTTTTGGTGTTTTGTCTGCTTTAGTTTTCTTGTTTCTTTCTTGACCGTTTTGAAGTGTTCCATTAGTTTCACCTCCAGGGCCCTCGACTTGTGTGGTCTTTTTCGGGGTCAGAGTCTACGCGAGTATAGAGTCCAGGCAGACGTATGGTAACCTAGGGTCAGGTTCAAGGAGGGGGGGGATAGGGGGCAACATAAACAGGGCGTTGAACTTAGAGTGGGGACTTGAAACATAGGTACCCTTCGAGCTAAGTCGTTGGAGTTGGCAACTGAGCTTTCTAAATATAGGATTCATATAGCTTGTGTTCAGGAGACCAGGTGGAAGGGGCAAAAAGCTTGTGTTTTGAAGGGATACAAACTATGGTATGCCGGCTTAGATGGGTCACATAGCGGAGTTGGTATTCTTGTAGCTAATGATATCTTGAAGCAGGTAGTAGAAGTAAGGAGGTGTAATGATAGGATTATGCTAGTAAGAGTAGTGGTGGGAGAAGAGGTCGTATCGATCATTAGTGCGTATGCGCCGCAAGTTGGGCTTGATGAGCAAGTGAAGAGTGAGTTTTGGGATAACCTAGGTGACCTCCTGGAAACCATTCCTTCCGACGAAAAGCTTTTTATAGGAGGCGACTTCAACGGCCACATAGGGAAGGAGGCTAATAACTACAACCCTGTGCATGGAGGTTTTGGTTACGGTGTAAGGAATGAGAGTGGGCAGAACCTTCTTGAGTTTGCATTCGCTAAAGATCTGGTTATAGCAAACTCGATTTTTAGAAAGAAGGATGAGCACTTGATAACGTACAAGAGCGGTGGGCTTGCTACCCAAATAGACTTCTTCTTAGTTCGTAGGTGCGATCGGAGCTCATGCCTGGACTGTAAGGTTGTGCTTGGTACTGAGATGCCAACCCAACATAGGTTGTTAGTTCTTGTTTTCCGTCTGAGGAGGAAGATTGTCGAGAGGAAGCCCAAGGGAAAGGTAACGATCAAGTGGGGTAGTCTAAAAGGGGATAAAGTCGAAACCCTTGCAAGCAAGATCAAAACGTTGGGTTACCCAAGTACCTCAGACGATGCAAATCAGATGTGGGAATCTATGGCGGAAACCATCCGTACGGTGGCGAAGGAGACGCTAGGGGTGTCGACAGGAAAGTCAAGGGAACACAGGGAATCGTGGTGGTGGAATGAGGAGGTGCAAGAGAAGATAAGAAACAAAAACAAGAGATTCAAAGAGTTTCTCGCCTGTACGGAAGAGGAAGGTAGGACACGTTTGAAAGAGTGGTACAAAGAAGCAAAACGAGAGGCGAAGAAAGCAGTCGCAAAGGCAAAGAGTCTAGCTTTTGAAGCCTTCTATCAGAAGCTTGATACTAAAGAAGGGGAGAAATACATTTTCAAGTTGGCTAAAGCTAGATCTAGGCGGCGGGAAGACTTAGGGGCAGTGAAGTATATCAAGGATGAGAATGGACGAGTACTCATTAGCCAAGAGGACATTAGATTAAGATGGAATCAATATTTTTCCCAATTGCTCAATATGTCAAGGGGTCATTTACAGGTAAGTCGGCAGACTTCGGACACCCAAAGGACACGAGTTTGTGGGTCGATTGGTGATATAACAAAGGGAGAAGTGACAGAAGCCCTCAAAAAGATGGGGAGATTTAAGGCAGTTGGACCAGATAGTATCCCGATCGAGGTGTGGAGGAGCCTAGGGGAGGAGGGAATTCAATGGCTTACTAATCTCTTCAACGCGATCTTGCGTTCTAGTAAGATGCCGGAGGAATGGAGGATTAGTACAATTATCCTAGTGTTCAAGAACAAGGGGGATGCGCAAGATTGCGGGAACTATAGGGGTATCAAACTCTTGAGTCATACTATGAAACTATGGGAAAGAGTCATAGAGAAGAGGATTAGAAGGGAGACGGTGATTAGAGAAAACCAGTTTGGTTTCATGCCGGGAAGATCAACTACCGAGGCGATTCACATTTTGAGGAGATTGATGGAAAAGTTTAGGGAGCGAAGGAAAGATTTGCATCTCGTGTTCATCGACCTGGAGAAAGCGTATGATAGTATACCACGTAGTATCGTTTGGGATAGCCTCCAGAAAAGAGGGATCCACTACAAGAAAAAGGTTTTTGGGCGACAATAAAAAGTGTGGCCCAAAGTAGTAAAAAGTGTCGCCCATACATTGGGCGACAAAAACACATTTGTCACCATAGTTGTCGCCCTATCGATGTTGCCCATGTAAAAAATTTTGGGCGTCAAATTCTACTTGTCGCCCATATAAAATACCTTGGGCGTCTTTATTATTTGTGGCCCAAAGGCAAACTTTGGACTTCAGCTATATTTTGTGGCACAAAAACTTAGGCATGGGGCGTCATATTTAATTGACGCGCAAAGGCTTTTATGATATGTTTTAAAACATAAATACAAGGTTTTAAGATATATCAAACAACGATTTTGATTTATATAAAATATAATAAATTACTATTAAACAACAAAGAATTAAGACATATAGTTAAACTTGAGTTGTACACAAAATATTATTGCTCAGTAAGTATCATACATCTAAAATTACAAATTTCTAATTTGTGAAACCTCAAAATTAACTTCATACAAAGATTAAATATATTTTTTGCATCAAAATGCTATCAAAATGACAAGTAACTGGATAGAGCGCTACGACACACAACGCAACCAGGGACAAAGCCTTAGCAACAATCTGAAGACATATCTTCACCCAATTTGAAGAAGATTTGACTGCCTCAGCCCTCAGATTAACTTCACAAGTAGGCCGCACACCGATCACCATAATCAAACAGCCAAGCTATAACTTAACCTTCACAATCTTCTTATCCGAGAAAAAATAAGAAGCCAACTTATTTGATAGACATTCACAAAATATATTCCATCATCACTAGGATAGCACAAGGAATCGAAGGAGACGAAGAGGAAAACCCAAATTCAAGCATCAATACACAATCTCTGCAAAAACATCTCAAATCTCAAATAAATAAAAAAATTTGGTAATAAAAAACAATACACATTACAAGAGTTTCACCATGATCTTTACATATTAGTCATTAGAAATTTGTAGAATTTGAACAGACTCCAACTTGATGTACCTAAACATATACTCCTATAAGACATGTAAAGATCAGAATGTATATTTACAAGTATTGTAATATCTCTTGCTTACAAAGGCAACACAAAAATTACCTTTCACGATTAGCAGCGAATTAATCAATTCCCCATAATGAGTAATATGCCTTCATTGAAATACAATCTACCAAGTAACAAGTTTATTTTAAGCATCAAGTAATGCGGAAAAAAAACAACCAAAAAACAGATTTTCTTTCAGATATATTTCAGAAACATATGTACAAATTCTAAGCCAAATTGAGCGACTTGATTCAACCTCTGCATATATAGGGAGCGAGATAAAAGAGAAGGCTCGATGTAAAGGAATGTCAAATTCGAAAATTTCAAGGTCTATTTCTACCAATAATTTTGAGCAAGATGCTGGTAAAAACATTTTTTTTTTCAAATAAGTACTTAGATAAAAAAAAACCCTAAAAAATGTAGAAATTGAGGAATTTAGGGACAAAAAACTATAATGAAGGGAGTGAAAAGATTGCTAATTGAAAACCCTAATCGAAAATCCTAATTAAAAAACAAAGATCGAATTTAACCGCTAATTGAAAATGAAATGAGAATATTGCTTATTAAAAGCCCTAATCAAAAATTTTAATTGAAAAATGAAAACAGAGCCAACAAATGAAGACGAACAACTTACCTAAACATATGAACTCTTGAAAGGAAAATAAAATTGACTAAAAATCTGAATATATGAAGAATTGAATAAGGAGTGGGAGGAGTGACTCATATGAAGGAAGTTTCATCCTTGGAAATTGGGTGGGAAATGAAAAACAAGGGAGTGGGAGGAGTTATTAGTGGCAGGAGTTACTAGTAGAAGTAGTTATTTTCTATTTTTAGGGAAATGGTGAGATTGGGTGGAAAAAAGAAACCAAAAAATTAATTCGTGAGATAAATTGAATTTTTGCAACAAATTTGTAGTTTAAATGTATATACTACAAGTTCTCAAAAAAAATGTATATACTACAAAAGTACAAATGATAAATCAGTTATTCTCATGAGAGACCGTCCTTCTGAAAGACGTCTTTTAGGCCCAATCTATTAAAGCTTAATATCTATTTTATTTTTATTCTATATTTTCTTTATGGGTCAGTTCAAATAGAGATGACCTTTACAAAGACCGTCTCTCACAAGAATTTTAGATGATAAATTTGTAGCCTTAAAGTGTCAATTTTGGGCCTTAAAAAGCTAATTTGTAGCCTAAAATTTACCTTTGGGCGTCAAAAAAATACACTTGAAGTCCAAGTGTACATCTTTGGCCACACATACAAAATTTGTCATCCAAGTGTATTCTTTTGGCCACAAATGGAAATTTTGTAGCCCAACTCTATGTATGTACCACAAAAAAAAATTATAGCCCAAAAGTCAATAATTTTGTCGCCCAAAAACCTTTTTCTTGTAGTGATCTCATCAAGATACATTGAGGTTATACAGGACATGTATGACAGAGTCTCCACTAACATTCAGACACCGGTGGGGTTAACAGAGACTTTCAGCATCAGAGTGGGCCTGCATCAGGGGTCCGCACTTAGTCCTTTCCTCTTTGCGGTCATTATGGATGAGATCTCGAAATCCATCTGGGAGACCGTGCCGTGGTGTATGCTTTTCGCCGATGATATTGTTCTGGCCGCAGAGACTAAGGAGGAGGCTAATAGTAAATTGGAAGAATGGAGGGAAGCCTTGGAAAGTAAGGGGATGCGCATAAGTCGTTCGAAGACAGAATACATGCGATGTGACTTCAGTGGGACAGAATCAGTAGGGGAGCCGGAGGTGTCCATCGGGGGAGAAGAGGTTGCATGTACGTCCAAGTTCAAGTACCTAGGTTCAATAATTCAAAGTAATGGGGAGATTGAAGGGGACGTTACAAACCGTATACAAACAGGATGGCTTAAGTGGAGAGCAGCGACTGGGGTGCTCTGTGATAAAAGATTCCCTAGTAAACTAAAGGGCAAGTTTTACCGCGTTGCGATTAGGCCATCTCTATTGTACGGGACAGAATGTTGGCCTGTAAAGAAGGTTTTTGAACAGAGGATGGACGTAACAGAGATGCGCATGCTGAGATGGATGTGTGGCAAAACTATGATGGACAGGATAAGAAATCAGGAGTTTAGGGAGAAGCTAGGGGTTGCACCTCTCTCTGCAAAGATGCGGGAGAATAGGTTGAGATGGTTTGGGCATGTGCAGAGAAGCACTCATGACGCTCCAGTAAGAAGGATCGAGCACATTGTAGTGGAAGGCAAAAGAAGCCGCGGAAGACCTAGGAGGACGTGGGACGAGCAGATTAAGAGCGACCTGCACGATCTCCACCTCTCTAAGGACCTGACCAGGGATAGGGCCAAATGGCGGCGCCTTATCCACGTCCTAGATTACTAGACTTGTTTGTTTCTTGGCTTTGCTTTTTGTCTGTGTCCTTTTCCGCCTCTCGTTCCTGTATCGTCTTCTTAGTTAAATGCATGTATCCTTTTAGTTGTGTAAGTCACCTACTATGCTTGCAGCTATTTGTTTTTCTATGCTTGGCTAACGTGTGTGTAAGATGCAGGAGTTCGGGTATTTGCAGGTTCTTATCGATGAAGACTCTTCCTGAGCCGAAGGACTCTTTTGACCGCCCTCTCCTTATGGGTATGAGACGCCGTCGAGCCTCCTTCCCCAGACCCTGAATATAGATCTATCTATGTGCGGGAATACTGGGTATGATGATGATGATGATGATGAAACATTTCATTGTGGACCGACCCCTTACTTACCACTAATGCTAGTCATTAGGGTTGATTAAGGTGAACCAATTTATTGCGTAGAGCGAACTTAGTTAAACGTTCAACGACCTAAGACTTCGAGACACTTTATCACCCAAGTATCTTTCATTTACGGATTACTATATAAAATCCCTTCTATTAGTGCTAAAGCCACATATACAGAGAGAACACAAACAAAGTGAGTAGAGAAAAACTTGATTAAATTTGTAATCTTTTCAGGTTATAGTGAATTCTTTTGATCTCGGTGCCGGTGCATGTAGCTATCACATTAATAATAAATCACGTTAAATTTCTGGTGTTATTTCTTATTGTTTGCATTGAATTTTCTTGATTGTTTTTTCGATTCTTTACTTCCGTTGTCGCACAACATTTTGTTGTAAATTATGACTTTAATTTTATAAATTGAACATATAAAATAAAGTACATAAACTTAGTAGGTTACAAAAACATATGACAAGTTCAAACCTTTTCTTAACATACACCACATGAAAACTTGATCATCGGAAATCACCATATATCGAACATAGTAACAAGAAGATTTTGTTTGATCTTGATATTAATTCTAGGCGAGATGCTCTTACCTAAAACATCGTTTCCTCCCTACTACGATGCTTGGGAATAAACCGAAAATATTACTGAGATACAAAGAATTACACTAAATTCCGAGCACACGGAAATTAGAATGATGTAAGAAAAACTTAAATGGAAGAAGATAGTAAAATTACAAACGAGAATTGCAAGTTCTCAATATAAAGTGCTAGAGAAGAAAAGATATCAGAAATTGCCTATATCAAACAACACACAAGCCTTCTATTTTTATAGAATAGCTCACACCATTTCACGAAGCAACGTATCACTTTACAAAACACGAGGTCGATTCACGAACTAATGTCGTCTTTCAATCAACTCGTTCATCCCAAAGAACATGGTTAAAATAACCATAATAACCGTTAGTAGTTATAAAATAACCAACCAAAAGAACAAACAACATCGCAAGACAAATACACAAGCTAGATAGCCCTCCGCGTGCCGCGAAGTAAGCTGCGTGCCATAGACCCTGTTTGCGAGCCTGCAAAAGGCCGTGAGCCTTACACTTGGTTTTGTCTTGTTTATTCTTTCCTTACAAACTTGGGATATTATTAATTAATTTAATTAAATTTAATTACTTAATATAATTAGTTAACCTTCTTGATAATCATTATACACTCTAAATTACAACCAACATTTAGTATCATATCTGTGTCTATCATTTTTATTTTAATTAGTTTTTCGATGGGTAGTGAGTATAACTTTTAGGCTAGGGTATTAGATAAAAGTTGTTTATTAAAATGTAAGTTTTAATGATTGAATCGATTTAATTTCAAATAGTGAAAGGTTGAATGCAAGATTAAATGTCTAGGCTATATTAATAGTTTTGATAAAACTAGAAATTTTGTATTAGAATTTAATATGGAGTTGTATGTGCTCATTCAATAAATTATTACTTCTTTAGGTTTAAGATCGTACCTAAATTATTATACGGGTGTAAGTAATTAATTAGGAAAATCAACATAATTGAACTCTTAGGGTTAATAGCATTAATTATTTAATAATAATGTGAGCCAGAAATGAGATAATTAGCCCTACATTAATCAAATTTGTATCATAACTATATTAATCAAGTGAATTTCTGCTGCATAGTCCTCTGATGGGCTCCCATCAGTTAATCAGAAGCAACAAAGACATGGAATTGAGAGGGAAAAAAAGTTTCGATTTTCGACAGAATGGTGGTTCTTTACAAAATATACTTCAAAATCCTACAAAATATTGAGAAATAACTTAAAAAGCCTTTCAAAGTTCATCATGCAAGACATGCTCTGCTGGGTTGGCTCCAATTGTAGGAGGTACAATGTCATGTTGCAGTACATCAAGTCCGTCTGCGGCTGGTTGTTGCCGAACACCAGCTCTTCTAGCCATACCCGATTTAATAGATGCAATAACTAATCGCTGCAGCTTCAATATTCCAATGCGCTTTGAAATAACGTATGCAACTGCTAGAGAGAATAAGAAAAACCCAACAACGATGATGATGCTGCAAAGAGAACAACAATCGTAATTTAGATTATAGTTTGCTTAAAAGAACATGTGCTGTAAGAAAAAAAAAGTTTGTCTACCGGTCAATAACGTCCTGACGCTGCATTGTGGAAAGCAAGTTCCGCGTTCGCATTAATAGTGATCGATGCCCTTTGTATTCACTTTCTGCTTTTTTCAGTGTTCCGGTTGATTCCTCTACAGGCCAAAAGGTCATCTAATTAATCTTGAATTGCCAACATTACATTATCCTAGTTCATCATTCTACTACCAACCCGGACAGAAATTTAGCCAAAAGGGTTTCATCTAACTAAATCATCAAAGGCTTTCTCTTTGTTTTGATTCAAAAGTATAGAAATATTGGGCAACTATATAGTGGCAGATAAGCAAAATATTACTCTACAGGGAAAAATTTCACGGAAAAAAAAAAAGAATTGGGTCTTAATATTCAGGACTTCTACAACCTCCTTAACAGAAGAAAGGTATTTTCATGCAAGCCTGTTCATTGAGTTTGCAAAGATTGATTTGAAATAACTTAAAAAACACTTTCCAACACCCCAATTTCATAGAAATACTTTCATAACTTCATTTTGTTATAGAATTACTTTCATAACTTCCTATATCCTCTTTTGCAGGATAATCTGATATACAGAACATAAAACATTAAGCTAAAACAAGAAAGATCGGAGATAATGTAAGGCAAGAAACAACAGAAGTAAAAAACAACTCTTGGGAAGAAGTAACATACCAAAAGTCATTAATGTACTAGCACTTCTTTCCAGCTCCTACGCATGGAAAAAGGCAAGATTAGAGGGCAAATGTGCATTCATCAATCAGTACCGTGCCATAAATTGTCTTAGATTGAAAGACTGTTATAACAAAAAGCTTGAAGTCACCTGAGCCATCAATTGACGAGTGCGACGAAGGCTCTCAGTGATGCTTTCCGCAGCAGATGTCATCCCAGCTTTTGTCCTTGAAAATACAATATAATTTCACTTAGCTAAATTGGCAGCTTATTGCAAAATAAAATTTGCATGTCGTAAATTTTCTCATTCCCCATTCTACAGTAAAAAGTCACATACTGTAAATTGCGTCTCCGCATAGTGGACTCGCTGCCACCTCCTAGGAGAAGTTCTCTCTGCAATTAAACTAAAAGGTCACAAAGAGACAATCTTTTACATCCATGATAAAAAAAAAAAAGGAAAAATGACCTAGAATAATCCAACTTATGTGTGATTTTCCTATAATAAACCTATTGATTAACCATGAATAATCCCAACTTTAAGGCGTATTTTCTTAGAGTAAACTTGGGTAACCTGATGACCTGTTATAGTAGGTAATTCACAAATAATAAATAAACCGAAAGTTAATTTAAAATTAGAGAAAATTTTTGAAATTTCACATAAAAAATTCTAAATAATAAAAAAAATCATAAATTTTTTTTAACATTTTTTAACAGTGTTTCGACATTTTATTATAATTTATCTTTTTTTATTTTAAAATAAAACTTGCTATAGCAAGTCATTTTATCACCGTGTTTACTCAAGGAAAATACCCCTCAAAACTGGGATTATTCATGGTTAATCAATAGGTGGGATTATTATAAGGAAATCACGAATAAAATTATTCTAGGTAATTTTTCCCAAAAAAAAAAGAAACAGAAAAAGTTGTTTCCAAACATAAAGATGTAGAAGTTGGCACATCATAAAAACCAAGAGCACAAAGTACGATTAAGCATGATAGAGACTAATTTAAACTCGAAGTTTTGGGCACCTCTAAACAAACTTTAAGAATCAATTAACTCCAAAGGTCTCAAAGAAGCTACAAGTTAATACATAGTTTAGATATTGTAGAATATGAAACATTTAGCCCAAGAAAATAGTTTCTTTTCATAACAAAATCAACAATAATATTATTCTAAATTCCTAAATAAAGAATATCATTTAACTAATTGAACAGTTCCAAATGCTTGTTTGTATATATTATATTGAAAATTTCATATAAGCATGTGCCCATCACAGAAGCAAGCTGATCATTCAAATAGTTATTAGCATATGTTTATAGGGCGGCAGTTACATGCAAAAAAAATATAAGCAATCTATTCAGTGATGGGTCAAGACTCGAGATAGATCATAGAAGGTCTAAAACTCGTGCAAATATGAATCTTCCAAAAACACACTCAAGCTAGTCAACTTGGTCAATGTGCAGGTTTAGGTGTTATGGTCAGTGCGTTGTGCAGATTCAGATCTTATGCACCTGATATGTGCATTTCAGTAGAATGATGTCGGATGATCAGGTATGGTGATCAAGATCTTCTGGATGTTCAGTAAATGAGACTAGGGTTCACTTAGGAGTAGATCAGGTCTGTGGTCAGGCACTTGGAACATAATCAGTTGGTGTATACAACCAGCGCAATTAGGGGCAAATCACTTGTACCAGATCAGGTCAACAATCAGTGAGCGAATCTGTTGCATCAGATCAGTCATTAATACACTTGGGTTTGACGTCTCATAGACCAGTGCACTTGGGAGTAGAAATGTGGGTCAGTTTAGCACTACATCCAGTTGGTGCATCATCATCAGAAATCATGCATCTAGTTCCTCATATTGAAAACAATTAGAATAAAAGGAACACGTGTTAATGGTCGTTCTTTTTATTTGTTGATTGGTTGAATAAAGTCCATGTTGTTAGGGGTTAGTTAGAAGGTACATAAATTACATGGGCTGTTTGTTATTGATTGTCACATGGACTATTAGTGAAGCCTCATGCATGTGCTCAGGCCTTCTATTCACATCTGGAGTAGACTAGTATGTCTCCTATATAAAGAGACATTTAGGCTCATTTGTATTCAACTTTTGATGATTAAATAAACACATTCTAAGTGATTAGAATTCTAGTCAGAGGTGTTCTCTTTCAACGGAAATTGCTGATGATTATTCCTAACATGTGTTCTTTCTTTGCAACTGAAACAAAGGGAGTCCATCAAAAGACTCGAAACTAAGATCAAAGATAGTAGAAATTTAATTGAGAGTTGGAGGATGAGGGCTTGTTAGCATGTGATATTAATTGAGTCATGTCCAAGATCAGTGTCACATGATCATGTCATTTCATTTTCGAGTAATATCCATTAGAGTCAAATAAATTGCATACAATCATCTTGATTGAATTCTTGGATTCATAGGCCTAATCCTTGGGGTCCAAACTTAGTAACAATTGGTATCAGGGCTATAAGTCTGACACACCTAGGAGATCAAGAAAGAAGAGTTAGAGATTCAAGATAGAAAGATTGCAAAGTTGTTTTGTAATGTATGATAAATGCAGGTTTTGAGTACAGCTACTCCCACTTCGTATTCCAAATATTTCTCCATCCCTTTTAATACAATACTCCCACTTCTTATTATAAATGTCCAGATGCCTTAGGTAGTTATGAGGTGGCTTTCTTGGGCTATATATGCCATCATACTTGTAATATGTGGGATTATAAAAAGAATTAAATAAAGGGAAATTACACATGGTAGCATCCAGTTTTAATGAAATGTTAGTGGTAGCACTTTTTTATGAAAATTCCACATGGTAGCATCCAGTTTATACACTATCTGATTGTCGTAGCATTTTCGTTAAGTTCTTCTGTTTAATTCATCATTTTGTAAGTTTTTTCCACATTGTAGCATCTAGTTTTTGCTTAATTCACCATTTGAACGTTTAGTTTACCATTTTAATATTTAATTCACAGTTTAATTTATTAACGCCTATAAATGTTTAATAAATTTATGAAAAACTATAAGAAACTACCTTTTTCGGTTTAAGTATCGAAAAATAAGCGAATAAATACTTGTTTCGACCGGATTTTTGAAAAAGTTACCCCATCAAGATCATTGCAACGTCCGTTTTTTGAAAAAAAAAACAAAATCGTTAAGATAAGTAAAAATGACGTTAAATATCTTTTATTTTTATTTTGTTTATTTATGTGTTTATATAAAAATATTTAAAAATACGAAGACTAATGAGATACTGCAACATAGACAACTTAACCTCTCAAATTGGTCAAATCTTCAAACTTAATGGTCAACTAACGTTTACCGTTATGTGGTAGTCATTTGCAGATAAATATATCAGATTAGGTAGTTTTTTGCAAAAAGAAATACATAATAAAATTATTCAACAATTATGAGCGTTAATGAATTAAACGGTGAATTAAACATTAAAATGGTGAATCAAATGCTAAAATGGTGAATTAAACAAAAATTGGATGCTACCATGTGGAAAAAACTTACAAAATGATGAATCAAACGGAATTTAACACGAACCTAATGGAAAATGCTACGGCAATTAGATAGTGCATAAACTGGATGCTACCATGTGGAATTTTCTTTAAAAAGTGCTATCACTGGCATTTCAGTAAAATTGGATGCTACCATGTGGGATTTCCCTTAAATAAAAATTCGGACTTGAGTTTGGCAGACTCAAATATTCTATTCTTGTGTTATTTTTGAGTGCGTGAGTTTGCAGCCCTTAGAATCTGAGTTAGCAGTCCATAACAATTATCTAGTGAGCTTGTTTGACATATGGCTTTAGCTCATTATTAAATTAGGTTAGGGGCATCCACCCATATATGCTGGATAAGAAGGATAACATGGTTTTTATTCAATATTAGAAAAAAAAGGCAGGAGTTGTTGAGACAAAATATATGGTCAATGTCTTGTTAAGGTTCAGGTCTTATAGTCAGTGCAGGTTCAAATTTTATGCACCTGATATGCAGTAGTTCAATAGAAAGTGTGTGTTGATCAGGTATGGTGAGCAAGATCTGCTGGATGTTGAGTGAATGAGTAAAGTTCACTTCGGAGTAGATAGTGCCCTAGAAACAGAATCCATTGAAGGTGTATGTGAGCAGTGCAACTGGGCGCATATCCGTTCAAAGGTGCAAGTATGGGTATGATACTGTGGGTCACTTATGCCAGATCAGGTCAGCAATCAATGAGCAGATCTGTTGCATCAGATCAGTCATCAACACACTTGGGTTTAAAGTCTGGCAGACCAGTGCACTTGGGAGTAGGAATGTGACCGTTCAGCAATACATCCAATTTAGAATCAGAGAACAATGCAAGCATGAGCAGGTTTTTTGTGACCAAAAGGATCAGGGTCTGAGGGAAAAAAGTTCAGCTCGTGTACAGGTCATGAGCAGCTGTTCTAGTTCAGAATCAGTGTCGAAGAGGGACTGTTCAGGTTGCCACTTGTGCACCTAGATTCTTAGTTTTAAAAAGCACAAGGTGCATCGAGGCACAAAATGTCCTTTTTTCCGAGGCGCGAGGCGAAAGGCGAAGACGCGAGCTTTTTGTATTTGAGGCGCACAACTTCGTTAAAAAACTCCAAAAGCATTTTTAAAACATATATAATATTTCAAATTTAAAACATGAAAATCATATTATAATAACATATAAGTAAGCTAAACACTATTTTAGCACACTTTTTTAATACTTCAAAATTAAAAAATAAAGTCATATGATGATTCGATAAGTCAATGAAGTCTTGAGTTAACAAAATCAAAAACAAAGGAAAAAAGAAAATAGTGGTTCTTGATGCTTGAAATGTTTCGTGACACGCTTAAACAAACACTTAGAAAATAAATCTTAATCACATTCACACGTCGACTAGTGAAGATAGCGGCACTTCAAGGTTATTTTTACTCTTTTGTTTCTCCCTCCAAATGTTTTCTTTAGGGAAAAAAAGATTGTAAATTAGTAAAAATCTTAAAACATCTATGCTTTCTGAATGACAACAAATACCCAGAAGATTATGGACACTGAGAGCTAAGTTAACAACTCTAAAGGTGCATATGAAAATTAGTAAAAATCTTAAAACACCTAAAAGATAGTCTTGCATTGATATATTATTGGCTTAAAAGCCTAAATGATGAAGGGCTGCCTTCATGTCTACATTAAAATTACAAATTTAATTTAATTCTTAATATTTAACATATCACAAAACATATAGCAGAAATCATCACCTAAACCAGTATAAGAGAATAAAGGCCATAAAAAACATTAACATGACTTAAATACTAACTCCCTAATCATAATGAAGTCAATGTTATAAGTAACACAAACCAGAATGAGTATCTCCAAATACAAACAGAAAGGAGGAAAGCCATTTGGTAATATGACAGTACAATGCTTTTTAAGTGTGTGCAACTTCCAATCAATGAACTTTCTAGCATAACTTACTATAGATATTATTTACTAAGCAATGACGGACAACTACAAGGAGTGCATTTATGAAAAAGCATTAGGTAATAACAAAAGCATTTTCACTACATTAGGAAGGTAAGAAAGGTGACAAAATAAAAACAAGAGAAAAATAGATAATTTTTTTTTACTTACCTCTTTCTGAGCAGTTTTCCTGATGTTTATCTTTGCTTGCAGATTAGCATTCCTCAAAGCAACTCGCAAGCTAGCAAAATAAAACAGACACTAAATATCAACTATATATACAAATAAGTATCAAATTGTTCCAAGTAAGAACAACATATAAAGGAAAGAAAGAATAAAGCTCTATATTCCAATTTTCTTTTATTTGTTTCCTCCCCTTATTTTATGTAGGGAAGAGGGGTTGACACTTTGAAGTTTTGAATTCACCTTTGACATTGATGCTTCCAGTTCTCAACAAGGGCCTGTGCACTCTGAGCCTCATCATATGTTGGAAGTTGCGGAGCCAATGTATCAAGCTTAAGCTGCAACGAATTAAGCACAACCAACGCATCCTGTGCCAAACCATTCAATCGTGGAAGAGAGTTTTTCTCTCCACTCATATCTGGGGATTTTCCATACTCTTCTATTGCCTTTATATATCCTTGACACTGAAAACTTGTTTCATCCCACTGTTTCTTGACTTCCTTGACTTCCTTAACAATCTCATCCATTTTGTATCTGCATAAGTAAATATGTTCAAATCAACAACTTTCCTTTCAAGACACCACTTAGCTTAGTTATATATTGTACAACCTGGAGAAATGTTCAATGCATAATAGAGGCTATTTTGTATAAAATAACTACTAAACAGTGGCTGAACTATACAACCTATATATTATGTACTATAAAGCAATGTATGACGAACAAAGATTTTTGAACAAAAACCAATTTGCAAGAATATAATATAATTTAGTACTAAAAGCCAAGGCCTGCCTTTTGAGTTTGAAGGCCCGAGGCAAAAGCCAAATTATGGGCCCCCAACATTTCATTAAAACGTAGATTAAAAAATCAATATACAATATACCAGGAAATAAATTGTACACAGATGTGTATAAACTAAAATCATACAAGAAAGCTCCTACAAGCATTTGTGGATGCAAAAATACTGGTGTCTAGATGAAGAGATTAAAGCATATTCAGGATTTTTGCAAAGTAGAATATTTGTAGTCACCATCAAATTTCAAAATCAAACCAATAAATAAAAGTTAATCACCACAATTCCAATCGACAATCAACAAAATCAAAACAATCATTTTATATTTCATTACTTGATTATATGTCTTCAACATTCAAACCACTTGTCCTAAAATGCAATTCAAGTGATTCAAGCATAATATTTCAATTTAGCCATAAGTAAATGTAAATGTGCAAGAAAGACAAATATACAAGTAAACAAAGGGGAAAAAAATCAAAATCACATTGCTGGCATTTCACTTTCATCAATAGTAAGCAACACAACTATACTAAAATCAGTAGGGTATGGAGTTCACATCCTCACTTTCTTTCAACTTGTTATTTTTCTTGAACTCACTTAATTACCCATTTACCAATATTATGAGAAATGCCAAACCAATTTACCACAAATATAAAATACATTCGGCCATTAACAATAAAAGAGTAAGTGGTGAATAATTTCCAACAAAGCAAAATCAAATTATAATTCACTTATTCTCCCATCATATCAAAGCTATCAAACCATCAAATTCAAAACAAAGTCATAATTCAATTCAAGAATTAGGGATAAAAAATAACAATCAAGAGAAGTACCATTGAATTGATCAGAATTCAATGGAGAAATGGCGTGTCACCAGCGACGACGAAGGATTAGTCAGTTCGGGCGTGATTTGGTGAGGTAAGTCGTAACTATTCAACTGATATGTTGAATATTTGACGGAGGATGAACGGATTTTTTAAACAGAAGCAATAAATCTATGCCCAGCTCGCCTTTCGCTAGGCCTAGTCCTACTAAAATCGCTACACTACGAATTTTCCTACGTATATGCGTTTTTAGCTTCACTACCTTCTATTTCAAATTTTTAGGCTCGTTTGGTATAAGTTTTTTTTTTGGAATAAAGAAATAAAGGGTAAGTTATTGGTTGGCATAAAAAAATTTAACCAATTTTATTCCTTTGGATTAATCATTACCCTTGTTTTGATTCCCCTCATTTTCTAATAGTAATAAGAAGATAATGAAATCACTTTAGAGAGCGTTTGGTAGGTAAAATTTGCATGCAAGAAACGGAATGAATAATGTATTATCGTTACTAAGTGTTTGGTTAGACATCCAAGATAACCCAATCCATTTCTCAGGGGTAATATTTTCCTCCCATTTGTTACCCCTCATAAAATTCGGTAAGAAAGACCATTACCCTCCATCCTCCATCAACAAATAGTATTGTTTGCTACTAGATGTCATTCTTCCTATTTCTTTCTCCTTTTCTCTCTACTCTTTTACTCAAAATTTCTTACAGTTTTTGCTTTGTAATTTTTCCCAATACGACATCCATGATTAATTCCATATATTTGGTATTCAAAAGTAAATGCAAGAACAAGACAAATAATTTACCCAAGAAACAAATAAGATGAATAATGAGAAAAAGATCTTCAATAATTTAACAATGGAAGAAGGAAGTAAACTCCTTTATAACAATAGGGCAAGGAAGATAGGTATCTAAGGGTTATTTTTGCAAAGTTTGGGAAAACATTGTAATCGAGGTCAACTATTTATAATTCAAATTTTGTTTGTATCAATTTCATAGCTTCCCCCATTACAGCGAGTGCTCGTTTCTCAAATGTCTCAACTGCTTTCATTGTGTCGTCACCTTTTCATTAGAGCAAATCAATAATTGAATCATATAACAAGTAAGAGAAAAGTAAATAAGTATTTCCCTTATATTGTCATACCAAATTACCAATTTCCTTTACAACTCTTACCCTTACCCTTACCTCTTTTCATCAATTTCCTTTCCCTTATATTTTTTATTTTCATACTAAACACCCCCTTGGTGTTTCCCTTACCATATGAATTCCAAACAACCAATAAGTTTAACACTTATTAATACCATTTATTGGACTTAACCCTTTCTAGTCCATTTCTCTCATCCTCCATAAGAAACACCCCTAAAGGAAGTTTTATTAGATTATAATAGATATATACAAGGAAAAAAACATTTCCAACGTCTAAATGTAACCTTCTATCTCCGATTGTTGAGGGTTACAATGTGGGTCCTTGAGGGTTTACGGCTATAACAATCTGGCATACTTATTAACTAAGTAAGTTAGGTCATTGTTTATGTAACGCAAACGAATCATATCTCAAACCATAATCTCTAAAAAGGTATCATAAGGTCTAAACTTAACTATAATAGCTAATACGGAGAACAAACAGCTAAACCACAGTCCCAAATATTACCAGAAACTACATAAGTCCAAGATGAGTCTACAAAACAGGGACTGCAACAACTCACCAACAATGTGGCTTCAAGGATTCGAGAAATAGAAGGGCTCCTTGATGAAGTTGTCTCCTGAAGTATAACAAAGATCACAACAACACCACAGGGCATTTTGATGACTAAGCCTATTATACAGCTAATTACATCTCATCCTAAGACCGTAATATAACCAAGATTCTATTCTAATAATACAACATCCGATGAGTAGAAATTACACATAATAACCAAAAGAAACCAAGGTTTTATGATGCTCATACCCTCATGTATTTTTCTCAATTTAAACCCTTTTTTCTTAGCACTTCAAACCGCTATAATTGAAAATTTTCTAATTTTTAATTCAATATGTCATAAAGACTTTATAGCCAAAAGCTTAGGATTGTCCTCATTCTCTTAAAATTACCAACATCCACAACCCTCTAAATATTTCTAATTTAAACAAAAGCATCATATCTACTATTCTATAACCAATATTTCCAAAAGAATCATTAATCGATCCAAGAACTTTGAATTATCCATTATACTACGAATAACAAACATTTTCCCCCAATTTCTTTTATTTCAATGTCCATCAATTTCATCCTAATCATTAAGATTCATCCAAGGCCCAATCTTCTACCAGGGAATCAAAAGTATGACTCAACATGTATATCTTACCATCAATGACATTTCGGTGTCTGATGAAAAAATTGATCACTTCAAATAAATGGTGTTCATTGGATGTTTAAACTAATTTTGAAAGAAATCAGAGGACAAAGAAGCATTTCCAATAAGCTTTTTAACCAATAACTCTTAAAAATATCTTGGGGTGGTCAAACAGCTAAACCTTCAAATCATTTTCACGCCCTTGGATAAGCTCTTTCCAATTTCCCCTAAAAGATGGTAGAAGACCTTTCTAATAACACGCAACTTTTCCAATCGTCCAAATACAAAGCAAAGTGAAAATAAATGTATCTGTTAGATCAAAGTTCAAACAAATCGGCTTCAACAGTACCCAGGATCTCAGGGATGTAATAATCCTTAAACCATAGCAAGTAGATCATGAAATCAAACAGTTCATATATTTAATCAAGCACAATGACACATATCATAAAACCAAACACATTCACTAATTAACAAATCAAAATAACATATTAACATTCCAAATTCCAAAGTTTTAATAAGTAAAAACATATTAATAATTGAAGAAACTGAATTTGAAATTTGAAAGCAAAAAAAAAAAAAACTATCTTTTGAGGATCGTAAAAATCAAAATAATACCTGAAATTGAATTTAAGGTGGGTTGGCCTGGTGGTGTTCACAGCTCACGGTGGCCGTCAGATTCGGTGGGCCTGGTTAACTCCACGCTCACCAATTCGCAGCAGCAGCAACAGTGGCAAGGTCGGATCTAGAAATAAATCAAATGATGTCGATAACGATAACATTAAAAAAAATACATCAACGTTTTAATTACGATAATTGACTCTGTCAAGTTTTCATATTCTAAAAACGACGCATAATCTGCCCCATAATGACTTGAAGTTTCATTATCAGTTGCAAACAAGTAACAACACCATCAAAAACAAGCATTATCTTTGAATGAACAAATTAACAAATTAACACAAACCAAAAGTAAACCAAAAACACAATCATTTGAAATACCTATCCATTTCTAAAAAAATAACAAATTGACACAAACCAAAAATAAAAAATCATGAATGAACAAACTACAAAGAATGTCAAGAAATAATGTTTAACCCTAAATTGATTCATGAATGAACAAAGAATGTCAGGAAACAATGTTTAACAAACTAACAATCAACACAAACCAAAAATAAAATATCAAATTAAGTAATTAACTCAAATACTCAATGAGAAAATCAGAAGAATAATTGGAGAGTCATGAGTGAGTGAAGACCTGCAACACCACGCGTGACGCGTCCACGCCTGCGACCTGTACAGTGAAGGAGGTTCCGGACCTTCCGGTGGCGCCTTGCCGGAGTGAAGGAGGAGAGGAGCTGAGGAGGTCGTGCGTCTCAGATCTTGGAAGTGGGAAAGGTCGTGGGTTTTCGAAATGGGGAAGCAGGAACGGAGTTTTGAAATGGGGAATGGGTTTAGAAAAAAAAAATTCTTAAAATTTGTTGTTATGAGGAATTGAACTTGAGTATATTACAACAATTGAGCATCTGTATAAGTTAAATGCTGTCAATTGATTGACAGCATTGACTAAATATCCGCCCCTAAACAGTGGGCATCATCCTTGTGAAGTGTGAACAACGAGCTCGGTTTTAGGAATTTTAGGGAACAACGAACAGCACCGAGGAGTAGCGTCTGGCGTCTGGCAAGAGATCCCGGCGAGGGGTGGGTGGACTCGGTCGTCACTCCTCCGAACGTGAATGGCGAGTCTGAGAAGGGAGAAGGGAGAAGGGAGACCACGCACACGATTGACCTCTTTTTTCATTATTTTTTAAGTGCCTAGAGACACGTGCCACGTCGAGGCACGTGCGACGTAGCGACCCATCTAGATCCTCCTTGCTTGTTGCTGTTTTTTCATCCGAATTTTTACAAAAAGATGAAAGAAAGACAAAAAAGAACAAGAGGGATATGGCAATTAGGGATGACAATGGGTCGGGTTCGACTCGGATTATATATACTCTGACTTTGCTCTGTATAATTGCCAGATTTTTTTAGTCTATCTCCACTCAGAGCCGAATTATGCATACTCCAAGTTTGCCCCGACTCAGATTCTCGGACCTCCAACGGAGTCGAATGCGGAGTCGGATTATTATCAAACTTTATCGTGTTAATATTGTACTAATGATTTTAAAGCATAAAAATTAACAAAGTATATTTTTCAAATACAATTTAACAAAAAAATATGTACTTTGAATTCATGTTTAACTAAAGAAATAGTCATACTACCACAATTTAACAAAATTTTCTCGCATTTTGATTTGGCGTATTTTATTTCTGTTAATTTGATTTGACGTGTTTTGATTGATTAATGTAAATAATAATATCAAATAGTTTTTCAAAATCGAAAATTACAATTACTATAAGAGAGAGCTTGAATTAGGGCATGATCTATTCGTCTGATCTGAATTTACTAAGGTCTGATCTAATCTGATCTGGTCTGATTAGTCTGAAGTGATCTGAATCTTTCTGATCTGGTCTGATCTGGTCTGATCTGATCTGTTTTGATCTAATCTAATCAGATCTGATCTGATCTGGTCTGGTCTGATCTGATTTGGTTATTATTGTTATTAATATTAATATTAATATTATTATTATTATTATTATTATTATTATTATTATTATTATTATTATTATTATTATTATTATTATTATTATTATTATTATTATTATTATTATTATTATTATTATTAAGATTTTTTTGGCAAAGCAAATATTATAAAATGCCAGAGAAAATAGTCGAGGCTTACAAAAAGTTCAAAAGACTGAGAAGTCTGCCCAAACAAAGCTCCAAGGGACAAGCCCCTTGTCATTCGCTAGGTCGGGATCGACACCTCCGAAAAGATAGAGTATCTCCTAGACTAACCAATGATGCTAGATCACTAAATAGATTTATAAATGACACTCTATTCAATCTATAACTGTGCAAAAACAAAGATTAATCTTTCAATGTTCAGTATCGATTTTCAAGAATCATTTTCCATATCAGCCACGGTCCAGCAGTAGCATCATCTTCAAATTACCAAAATACAGCAGCAATATACGGTATTTGCAGGTAATCAAAACGCGGGTAGCAACTGCTCACACATCAGTACAAGGGCCACAAAGGATCACTCAAAACCATTCAAAAACTCCTTAGCCAACCATCAAGAACAGCAAGGATATATCTCCAATACAGGAGAAAACTCAGTTGTTGATCAGAGCATCATATTAAGCCTCGATCAAGCTTAGCAGTGAGTACACACAGGGCATGACAACAGGACAGTATATGCAAACAGCATCCGGACTAATTATAACGGAGTCATACAAGTCTCCCATGATCTACCAAGAACAGACAAAAGCATAGGCATGTTGACAGCAGGCCATAGCCCCCTCTCAATTAGACTTCACAAAATATGCATAGCTTGCAACAACAGGGACAAACCATCCAAATATTCCACAGTACCAGTCCATACAACATCTTTATAAGCATATCTAAACATCAAATAAATCACAGGCCTCATCAATAGCCAGGACTAACAGCAATCCGTATATCAGTGCAGAATACTTCCAATCTATTGAAGCTTACCATTAGGCTAAAGGGGGAAGGAAGCCCTAGCAACCTTACATTCCAGTGGGGGTAGAGATACTACCTTCACTGGATAGATAGACGTTAGCCATTTGGGGGGTCTCCACACCTTCTAGGATCGGTATTCACCTCTATAGTGGTTATTACTAGGGGTGTTCATCAAAACCGGGTACCGGGTCGACCCGGATTCGAAAATTCGGGTATCCGATTTTTCGGGTACCTAAAATTGCGATCCGGTTCCGACCCGGTTTAAACCGGGTACCCGGAATCCGGATACCGGTTTAAACCGGGTCGAAAATCGGATACCCGGTTATAGTAGAATATTTTTTAATTTTTATTTTTTTGTCGTTTTGTCGTTCAACCATACGTTTGTATATCTCTATATTCACTTAAAATATTTTTTTATATAAAATTCAAATACAAACTCCCAAAAAATCTTTAACATAATTAGTCATAAAAGATTAATTAAGAAAATGAAAGAATAATATTATTGTTCATGGGCTTAAGTAAGAACAATTATAAAATTCAAATACTATCTCTTCAAAAATATTCAATCCAAGATTAGCTTAAGAGATACTATGATCATTTTATTTACGAAAAAAAAGTAAAAAAAAAATAATTAAAGAAAATCGAATACCGGGTAAACGGTTTTCAAAAAATCATGACCCGGATCCAGATCCGGTATCCAGTTTTAAAACCGGGTACCCGACCCGGATTATCCGGTTTATCCGGTTTGTGAAAAACCAGATAATTCGGGTCGGAATAATCGGATCGGGTTATTATGAACACCCCTAGTTATTACCACTTCCCCGGCTGCGTTAATTGAGTAAATTTCAGTAGTTTGGCGTGGAGTTTGTGATAGAGTGGATGTGGAACAAAGGGTTTCTTGTGCAATCATTTAACCTTGCTTCGAAGGTTAGAGTGCATGCAAACGTAGGGGAAGTTTGGTTCCTATTGACCTTATTTGCATGCACTCTAACCTCCCCTTCATGTGTACCAAACTTCCCCTACGTTTGTGGTCTTGGTGTAGGCTTAGTTACCTTTTTTAGTTGGTTCTCCCATCCTACATTTATACTCTATGTGTCCCATTTCCTTACACTTTTCGCAGAAGATCGATTTCCAATCATACACAACTTTTTGACTCACCAATTTCTCTAATTCATTGATGAAAAGGATCTCCTCAGAGAATTCACCATATATATTCATTTCAACTAGCACACTAGCATACAACATTCTTTCATGTTTAGATGTTGCGTTATCAACACATATGATCGGGCCTAGCGTACTTGCAATCTTCCTCAGTGTTGATTCACTCCAATACTCAAGCTCTAAAGCTGGTAGTTTCACCCAAATAGGCATGGATGTTAGGTGTGTCTTGTTAGCTGGGGTCTTTGGGGTCTTAAGGCTTTACCACAAAGGGCTTTCTGTCAAACAAAATTCCGCTCATATCACATGCCTTATCTCTATCTAACTTTGAGGTCATACACACAATAAACACTCCTTTACCTAACAACCCTACCTTATCGATATCCATGTTCTTCCATATTCTTTTAACAAAGCCTTCAATAACTTGAAGAGGAGGGTTAGCCCCAAGGACATAGCAAACCACAGATGATTCCCAAAATAAAATTTCAACCATTACATCTTCTTTACTAATTTTAACTAGGTTACCTGAATTTGTGTGTGAAGCACGGTCTCCAACTTGCAACTGAGGTGGTTCCACCATAGATTTCGGCCTTGTCTCCTTCGATTTGCTTCCTGCATCAATCCAATTAGATAGAGTGGCCTTCGTGGTTGATTGGGGCTTCATATACTGCTTTAGGGTTGAAATTAGGGTTTTCTCATCAGAACCGGAATTACTCTAATACTCTGAAGAAGCTGATACATATCGAGGCTTAGTACTGTTTCCTTTAGCACGTAGTTCTCCTTTCTTCATTGGTGGTCTTCCTCTTCCTCTACCAGCCATGGCGGTGCTCTAGGAAGCATAGTAGAGACGCCCCAATGTCGCTCGAAGAATCGCAAGAGAGAGAAAGGGAACCCGGCTCTTACAATACTTTATTATTTTATTATTATTATTATTATTATTATTATTATTATTATTATTATTATTATTTTATTATTATTATTATTATTATTATTATTATTATTATTATTATTATTATTATTATTCACTAGTGGAAAAAAAGCTATTGGCTGCTACTTATTGGCTGCGGTTTTTAGGAGCACGCAGCCCATATGAACAAGGGCTGCGGTTTTTACACATAACCGCAGCCCCAATGTGTTTCAAAAAGTATAATAAAGAAAGGGCTGCGGTTTTTTACATGTCCGCAGCCCTTAGCCAATCGAAAATAAAATAAAGAAAATTTTAAAAAAAAAAAATTGTAAAGGGGCTGCGGACATCACATAAAACCGCAGCCCTTGCCCATTAAAATAACAAAAAAAAAATTAGGAAAAAAAATATATATCACACGGGCTGCGGACAACCCAATAAACCGCAGCCCTAAACACTATCTTGCATGCGCCGTTTTTCAGCCCAATAATGAAACCCTAACTCTTCTCTTATATACCTCCCCTTTTTTCATGAAACCCTAGCTTTCCTTCTCCCACTTCATTTTTCCTGTGCTCATAAAAAATCAAAACCCTAGCTTATTCCTTTTCCCTCTTCTTTTTTCCTGTGCGCCGTCAACCTTCTTCCTATATCTTGAAGATTTTTTGTAATTTTTAATTTCCTGTGCGCCGTCCTTGAAGATTTTGGTGAAGAATCTACATTTCGAAATCAATTTCAGATCTGAATTTCCTGTGCGCCGTCCTTGAAGATTTTTAATTTCGAAATCAATTTTTAATTTCCTGTGCGCCGTCAACAATCAATTTCGAAATCAAGTGCAGATCTGAATTTGAAATCCTACATCTACATTTCGAAATCCTTCATTCATCTTCATTCAATGGCGTCCTTGAAGATTTTGGTGAAGAAACCTTGATTTTGAAGATTTTGAAGATCTGAATTTGAAGATTTTGAAGATTTCGTGTAGTATTTGTTGTGAAGTATTTTTAATTTCATTGTAATTTCTTATACTATATCTTGAAGATTTTTTGTAATTTTTTTCGTTTTTTTTGTATATTTTTCGTTTTGTTGTATTTTTTTGTAAATTTTTTTGGTTTTTTAACTTTTTTTCGTTTGTTGTAATATTTGTTGTAATATTTATTTTCGTTTTTGTTAGATTTATTTGATGTAATATTTATTTTCGTTTTTTTCATTGTAATATTAGTTTAGATCTTCAATTTATTTTCCAGAAGTTAATTGTTCTAATATTTTTTTTGTTGTAATATTTTTGTTAATTGTTAGATTTATTTTTTGTTAGATTTATTTTTTCCAGTTAATCGTTCATTGTAAAGTTTTGATCTTCAATTTATTTTTCCAGAAATTAGAGCATCACGAAATTTAAAAAAAAAAAAAAAAAAAAAAAAAAATTTTTTTGAAAATGGGTTAAGGGCTGCGGGCATTATGTCCGCAGCCCATTACTTTATCCTATTTGCTGCTACTCCAAGGGCTGCGAGACAAAACCGCAGCCCATACCCATCAAATGCCCGCAGCCCATAGAGATTTTTCCACTAGTGATTATTATTATTATTATTATTATTATTATTATTATTTTTACATTATTTTTTTGTTAAGCGATTTTCTATTAACACTAAAAAAACATTTACAACGGGGTAACAATACCCAGATAACCGAGGGTCACCCTACAATTGCATCAGTGTGAAAAAAGAGCCCACCTTCTAGGAAGGGTTTCTTGACCTCACTCTTTATGTGCACGGATGAACCTGGGGTATCTCAAAAAAAAGCGCCATAGGCGGCGGCTTTACAATCAACAGCTACCTACTTATCTACCAAAAGGGTCCAATGGGACCATGCCAAGCAATATTCTAAAATAGGTACAAGGTAGAGTCACTAGTACAAAAATGACTTTAGGTAGCGCATATTGGTAACACATTGATATACAACTTCTTAAAAATATTAGGTAACACTTTTGTAACACTTTATCTTTAAGTAACACAATCATGTAACACTTTTGAAATTAGTAACACTTATATGTAACACTTTCAAATTTGGTAGCACTAATATGTAACACTTTCAAATTGGTAACACTTGTATGTAACACTTTATAATAATTGGTAACACTTATATGTAACACTTCAAAATTGGTAAGACTTGTGTGTAACACTTTAATAATAGGTAACACTAATATGTAACACCTTAAAATTGGTAGCACTAGTATGTAATACTTTATAAACTAGTAACACTAACAGGGTAAAACAAACACTTTAAAAATTAGTAACACTAAAAGTAAATATTTTATATTAGTTATATTATTAATTAACACTTTTTATATCAGTAACTCGTTTGTAATTTACTTAATTATTATTTTTATTTTCTTAATTTTAAAATGAAGTTGGCATAATTATTATTATTGAGAATTTGTTAGTTTAATCCGTTTTTTTTTCAATATTAATATTGTAAACTATTTTTTAATATTTTATATCCTAGCAAGCTAGCTAATTACTTATTCAAAATTTATTACCAATACTAATTAAAAAAGAGGAAAAATAAATATAAAAGAAATTAATTCACGCTAAAAGTTTTCTAGAAAAAAGGAAAAATTAAATTTTAAAATAGTTCAATCTAATAATACTTTTAATAAAGAGGGAAAAAAAATTAATTTAAAAAATAATTAAACCTAAAAATTATCAAAGATAAGGAAAAAAACTTATTATTAAAATAAATGAATTTAGAACCGCATATGCACAGGAAAACTTCAAGATAATCATATTCATTAAAAAAAACCGCATCTCTACATAATTGGTTTTAGGTAACACCCTAAAAGTGTAACCTAAAGTGCTGAAAGTGTTACTATAGACCTAAGGTAACACATTTTTGGGTGCTACATCTGGCGGTGTTACCTATTCTCTTAGGTAACACTTTTACATGCATATGGTAACACTTTTAAAAGTGTTATATTAAATAACTTTAAGTAACACTTTTTTTGCATATGTATCATTTTCATAGTGTTACTTATCATTTCTTTTGTAACACTTTTTTCTAATTAGGTATCACTTTTTCACCTCATCAATTAAGCTATTGTAACACTTTTCAATAATGTATCACTTTGAACTACTTTATGTAACACTTTGCTGAGGATTAGGTAACATATTTTTCATTTTAGGTAACATTCTTCAAATCAATTAAACTAATGTAACACTTTAAAAAAACTAAAATTTTGCAATTAATTGCTGCTTGTAGGAATCGAGCACGCAGTCTGCGTGCCCCAGTGCCTCTGAAATTGAATTGCATCCACTGCCAACTGAGATGCATGATATTAGTGATTTGTTATGAAATCAAATGGATATATTCTTGTTTGCAAATAACTATAAACACATACCACAGTATATAATCTTAATCTACATCATTCAAAGTTGTCTTGGATAATTAATTAATAATTGTAAATTTTGAAAAATTAATTTGCCATAGCTTGAATAATATAATATATTAAAAAATAGTTTGGGACTAATATCAATATTTTAAGAATATTATATTAACTAAGATTTAAAATTTATATTGCCAATTTTATTTCAAAAATAAAAAAATACTCCCTCTGATTCAAATTACTTGTCCAGTTTCCTTATTTGGTAAAGTCTCTTTACTTGTTGTGATACCCCAGATTAGCTTGAAAAGAGATTGATAGACTACTCATATCAACAAGGTGCATCTTCTTTTCTAGGGAGCCCATTTGCTAAGAACTCCACAGTTAAGCGTGCTTGGTGGGGAGCAATCTTAAGATGGGTGACCTCCTGGGAAGTTTCTCGGGTGCGCACGAGTGAGGCCAAAGTGCGTTGGAAAGACTTGTGTTGGTCTGTGGGGTCAGTCTACAGTCTCCATGAGTAGTCACCGATGGTCCGTTGGGCCGGGGTGTTACAAATGGTATCAGAGCAACCCTGCGACCGTGGCTGATTGTGTGTTCAGCGCACCTAGCGGGGGAAAAGATCCTGAAATGACGGTCCAACGAGGACGTTGTATTCTTAAGTGGGGGTGAATGTGATACCCCAGATTTAGCTTGAAAAAGGGATTGATAGACTACTCATATCAACAAGGTGCATCTTCTTTTCTAGGGAGCCCATTTGCTAAGAACTCCACAGTTAAGCGTGCTTGGTGGGGAGCAATCTTAGGATGGGTGACCTCCTGGGAAGTTTTCCGGGTGCGCATGAGTGAGGCCAAAGTGCGCTGGAAAGACTTGTGTTGGTCTGTGGGGCCAGTCTACAGTCTCTATGAGTAGTCACCGGTGGTCCGTTGGGCCGGGGTGTTACACTTGTCCACTTTCTATTTTGGCAAAATTTTTTACCTAAATTCCCCCAACTACCCCAACTTATATTATTTAATAATACTCCACTACCTTTTCAATTATTATAATCACTTAAAATACCCCACTACCACCTTTTTAATTATTATAATCACTTAAAATACCCCACTGCCACCCCACTACCATTTTTCTTAAAATCCGATCTAAACACAAATTGGACAAATAATTTGAATTGGAGGGAGTAATAAATAAGTAAAACAATGTTACAAATGGGTTAGTAATGTAAAAAGTGTTACATATTAATTAGTGTTACCAATTTTTAATGTGTTACATATTAGTGTTACCAATTCTTAAAGTGTTACATACAAGTGTTACCAATTATTAAAGTGTTACATACAAGTGTTACCAATTTTTAAAGTGTTACATGTTAGTGTTACCAATTTTTAAAGTGTTACATATAAGTGTTACCAATTATTAAAGTGTTACATACAAGTGTTACAATTTTAAAGTGTTACATGTTAGTGTTACCACATTTGAAAGTGTTACATATAAGTGTTACTAATTTTAAAAGTGTTACATGATTATGTTACTTAAAGATAAAGTGTTACAAAAGTGTTACATAATATTATTGAGAAATTGGATATCAAAATGTGTTACAATTATGTGTTACATAAAGTCATTTTTGTACTAGGATCCCTCACCCCTCACAATTTTCAAAACCTCCGTCCTTTCAATGAATTCAAACATACAGATGATCTTTATCCGGATGATCAGACACCTATCGCACCTTTCAATCTTCCATTTCACCGTACGTCTTCTTCATATTTCGCTTTCACCGGCCGTAATTCAGAAATTTATAGAACTAATAGAAACTGATCTTGATTTTCAGAAACTGATCGCGGAATCGTCACGAAGTCTTCTCATTTTTCACTTTCACCGGCCGTAATTCGACTCGCCGTTTGCGTCAGATCCTCCCGTGACTGGTTCTTCGCCGTCTGAGTTAGCTTCTCCGACCGACAGAGTGGTATTTTTTTCTTTTCTTTACTGGCTGCGTCTTGTTGTTATTGTTGTGCTGTTTTAATGTCCTTAAGCTGTTATGAATGACCTAGTTTTAATTTGTTGTTTTTCGGAAATTATTGTATAGTTTTAATTGTTAAAAAGTAATCTAAAAAATCTAGCTAATGGTAGAACAATCTAGATAGTTTGACATAAATTAGGAAAGATAGAGAAGGTCCTAGAAGTTTGGCAATGTAACCGACATTAGACTCATATAAATATGAGTTAGATGGACATGAAAAACACACAACAAATACAATAAGGGATTAAGCAACATAAGGCTATCCCACAAATTTACAAAATGAGTGCTAAGTAAAATTTGTGAATTATAAGAGATAAGTGAGACACGAGCTCACATAAAAATATAAGTGAAGAGTGTATAGGTGCGGAACAAGTGTCCCACCAAAAATATTTTTGTACAATTTATGATGTAATCAAATATTTGTATTCAGTTAATGTAATACAATATTTATTTGGGTCCAACTACAAATTTCGCGTGCGCCCAAAACTTCTATCATGGTATCAGAGCTGGAAGATCGAGAGGTCGAGAATAAAGTACGATGAAGCAAACAAAGAAGGATCATAGAACCACAACTAAGAGTGTGGTAACTGGTAAGTTTTTTGATAGTTTAAAAGAAATTAAAAGATATGTAAATGGGAAGTTAAAAGGAAATTTTAAGAAATTAAGTATGTTAGTGACAAAAGCACTAACAAAAATATGAAAATGGGGGAGGTTAACAACATAAAAATTAACATGAAAAATTGTGAAAAATTATTAAAAGATATTGAAAAAGATTTATTGAAAATGTTAATGACATGGGCATCAACAAAAGAATTTGAAGAAATTTGACAATAAAAAGAGAATTGAGAAATTAAAATTTATAAAAGGAATATGAAAAGTTGGTGACATAAACACTAACTAGCAAATAAAAAATGAAGTGAAAATGCAAAGAAAAATTGGTGAAATGAGTTGATAAAGACTAAAAATGGAGAAGACAAGAAAAAAAATGAACCCAAAGAAATTAAGATGAAAGTAAAAAAAAATATTGGCGAGAAGTTTGTGATGATTGATAACAAGACTACCTAAAAATAAGAGAAGAAAACTAAATAAAATGGACACATGGAATTATTGAGAAGTGTAAGAAGAAAACATAAGATTGTTGACATGGGGTGACATGGGCACCAATAATTAAAATTTCGGAGAAAGAAAATATTTTGGATAATGACTGGTGACACGAGCACAGTCCAGAAGAAGATATGCTACAGATGAATAGTAGCTGGAAGATGCTTGGTAATAAGAATACCAGCAAGAAGACATAAGAAGACAAATGCACTATGGTGACAAGGGAGAATTGACGACATGGGCGTCAGAAAACAAAATTCAAGCTACAAGATCGACAAGTGTTGATGACATGTGCATCAACAACATCTTATAATTTTTTGTACTAGATTTTTTAGATTAGGGGGAGTGTCAAAAAGTAATCTAAAAAATCTAGCTAATGGTAGAACAATCTAGATAGTTTGACATAAATTAGGAAAGATAGAGAAGGTCCTAGAAGTTTGGCAATGTAACCGACATTAGACTCATATAAATATGAGTTAGATGGACATGAAAAACACACAACAAATACAATAAGGGATTAAGCAACATAAGGCTATCCCACAAATTTACAAAATGAGTGCTAAGTAAAATTTGTGAATTATAAGAGATAAGTGAGACACGAGCTCACATAAAAATATAAGTGAAGAGTGTATAGGTGCGGAACAAGTGTCCCACCACAAATATTTTTGTCCAATTTATGATGTAATTAAATATTTGTATTCAGTTAATGTAATACAATATTTATTTGGGTCCAACTACAAATTCCGCGTGCGCCCAAAACTTCTATCATTATAATCTTCCATAAACTCATAAACTAATCTCATTGTAAATTTTTTTTGCTTTCTGTGAATTGTAGCCTTGACATAATCAAATATTACAGATTCTGAATTTTAAACTTGAATCATTAGAGTGATTGGACACATCATTTTAGAGCTCATTAACCATATGTTCTACACAAGTACACAACCTATGGTGAGCACACTCACTTGGCTATCACACTAACAAATAAAGTGTGGTTTTAGACTTTATACACTCAAAGCAAATCGGAAATTTAGATTAGGAATTTTTGTAGACTAGATCAGACCGTTCTAGAATGGTTTAGCCTAGTTTGTGTAGTATCTGGTTTCTATTTTTGAAACCCATTTTTTTAACTGAAAATCATAAATAGATGGATCCAGAAACATTAGTTTGATTTTCTGGAATTATACTTTGATAAGACCAATAATATTGAGAAAGTCCCATAAACAAAAGAAATAAAGATCACTCAAAAAGGAATGAATAAGGATGAGGTTGAAGTTCAAATTTTTTATACTTTTTGTTTACTTTGCGTATTATAAATTAAATCTTGTGCATCAATTGTGTTGAAGTCTTGAAGATACATGGAGTAATAGTTAAAATATAATATATGTGTAAGGAATTACTTTCTAAACTAATTAATTTAATTTGTTTTGAAAGGTTAACTTCTTACAGTCTAGTAATGAATATGAGAAAGGCGTTTTAGATTATTTAGACCGAGCATTTGCTATGTTTTTTATATATTTAATGATAATATGTTCTTAGTTGTCGATTTCATATTTGTTGGAAATTGAATTAGAATGAAAAAAACTTGAAATTTTTTGGTCGACGTTTATTCAAATATTAACGTGGTATGAAATGTTATATAGCTAGTTGTGATTCTGTGATGGAAGTTTTATTTTAAAAATATTGATATAGCTGGTTGTGATTCTGTTTGTTTTGTCACGCATACGGGTTCATATTATATTTAATTGCTTCTTTGATATAATCTTTAATTTCAATAATATGATACAGGTTCAAGACGGGAGAATGAAAACAAATCATATTAGTGATGATGAAGCTACATGCGAGGAAGAAGCACACATAGATCACAATGAGAAAGAGCAATAAGGGATTTAGTTTCACACTATATTTTGTATTTCAGTTGTTTAATCAAGTTCTTACGAACATGTATAGATATATTTAGTATATTTTAGTCGTATAATCAAGTTCCTAAAAACATATATAGATATATTTAGTATATTTTAGTTGTATAATCAAGTTCTTACATACATGTTATTATTATTATTATTATTATTATTATTATTATTATTATTATTATTATTATTATTATTGAAATCAAATTATTATTATTATTATTATTATTATTATTATAATAATAATAATAATATATATATAATGATTGTATAAATGATAATGTAGACAAAGATTATACAATTTGTGATTGATTTCGATTTATTTTGGCATTATTATTATTATTATTATTATTATTATTATTATTATTATTATTATTATTATTATTATTATTATTATTATTATTATTATCTTTTTTTTTGTGGCAAAGTAAATTTTATAAAATGCCAGGAAAAAATAGCCGAAGCTTACAAAAGCAGTTCAAGAGACTAGGATGACCCTCTCCGCCTTAGCTCCAAGAGACAGGTCTCTTGTCATTTGCTAGGCAGGGAGCGACAACACCAACAGGAAAACATGAAATAATTACATATCAACAATACATAGCGACAGCCAAAGGCCACTAACAAAAAGGCAACAAGGCCAGGCCTATCCTAAGCAAACCAAAATAGCCCATGGCTTCACATTTACTTCACGCGCTTGAACCAGTGTCTGAGACCCTTTAAAGTTCCTGACAGCAGCTCCATGCTTGACTAGCCAACGCGTGAGCAAAGCTAAACCTTAACAATCTAAACACATATCATGACATAACTATACAATGATCTATTACATAGGCATGCACAGTAGTAGATTAAACCATCCCAAGGAGTCCATGAATAACTCTTTAATAGAGTTCCCAACAAAAAAGGAGTAGTGGTAGCTTTGGACCAAATCCATAACAGCTCCGAACATCACAAGAGCAGCATTGATAGTATGAGCCTAATTAGCTCAATTCCAAAAGCTACCAAGACAAACCAACCATATACCAATTAACCCAGCAGCTTAATGGCGCCACGAATGGGAACAAAGCTACCTCTCCAATAGCCTGATACAGACCAGCAGTAGGGGCACCCACCAACTGATAGTAGAAACCAGAGGGGAAGGGGGAGAATGATGCCACCCAGCCTTACACCCAGTTCATACCACCCAAAACAAGCAAACAAAACACCCTGAACTTAAGACTACTCAATTGAAGCCTGACCAACCACAACGAAACAGCTAGCCACACTACACATATCGAAATCCATTCCATATAAACAGCTTAGGAATAGAGCTTCTATGCCTAGCACTTCCAATACCATACCGAAGTAAAAAACCCACATATATCATCTTAAAGACCCAAGAAAATGGGAGCTCTTCTCTGATATAGGGGGGAAGGAGAAGCAAGTGACTTGCTGCCATCAATAAAGGAGTAACAAGCCAAGTTGCGACCCTCAAATACTTAACTGCTGTGAGCAGTTCAAAGGAAAAGGCTTCAATGGGTATCAAGCCTAGATACGAGTGACCCCTTAAAAACGCAAGCCTCAGATTGAAGACTTACCATTGACGAGGGTCTTCAATGAAAACCAGGCCATATTAAAGCCCAGAAAACACTAGCCAAAAGGTTTCATGAGGCTCCTTAATCCTCACAGCGAGATTCGAACAACTAGGGTACTACTACTCGTCGTCCCTGTTCAACTCAACATGCCAGAGATTGATTTCTCCATGAAAATGGCAGCAGACCTGGAATGAAAGAGCCCAAGTCTTCACATACTCAAACCCAGAAACGAACATCCTTCATCATTAACTTTAAACCCTAATTTAATTAGGGTTTACATTCTAAATTGACGAACGAAGTTAGGGCGTGAATCTTTAACCCGTATAATTTGGGTGTCTGAACAGCCACAATACATGCCAGAGGTGATGAAATTTTCCGTTGTACTGGCAGCTTCCATCAAATCGGCCAGAGAAGATCTATCTTCGATTACATCGAAAAACCTCAAATGACGAATCGACTAGGGTTCTTCATTCCGAAGAAGATGGGTTTTAGGACCATCTTCACAATGCCTGGGATGGTGTTGCCTCCATTAAAATGGAAACAAAAACCGTCGACATAGGCCATATACTTTGGATTTCGGGGTTTATTGAGTTAGGGTTTAGACAAACTCGACATAGGCATTATCTTCAAAGGGGTTGATCGGAATCTAGCACGCCGGAGGTCTCTTCCGTCTCGGTGGTCGGCCTCGCCACCGGTATGCCATGGCTGGGGCTGAATATCGCCCTACCGGGGCGATTCCTAGAGAGAGGGAAGAGAGAAAGGCGGCTTTATTATTATTATTATTATCATTATTATTATTATTATTATTATTATTATTATTATTATTATTATTATTATTATTATTATTATTATTATTATTAAAAGTGTTACATAATAATAAAGTGTTATATTAACTTAATTGATTAAATGAAAAAATGTTACCTAATATGAAAAAAAATGTTACCTAATCCTCAACAAAGTGTTACATAAAGTAGTTCAAAGTGATACATTATTAAAAAGTGTTACATTAGCTTAATTGATGAGACTAAAAAGTGTTACCTAATGATAAAAAAATGTTACATAAAATATAATAAGTAACACTATGAAAGTGATACATATGCAAAAAAGTGATACCTAAAATTATTTAAAGTAACACTTGCAAAAGTGTTACCATAGGCATGTAAAAGTGTTACCTAAGAGCATAGGTAACACAGGCAGATGTAGCACCTAAAAAAGTGTTACCTTAGGTCTATAGTAACACTTTAAGTACTTTATGTAATACTATAGACCTAAGGTAACACTTTTTTAGGTGTTACATCTACCTGTGTTACCTATACTTGTTGGTCCATTTAGTTTTGATGATAACGTAAACTTTATTAAACAAACATAATTTGTCTTTGAGATTGTTTTGTTAGGTAAAATATCCGATCTTTATAAGAGTCGTTGATGGACCATTAAACGTTGAAAAGGGATTACTTATTAATTGTTCCAAGATCAAGTCAGAGTTCAAAAATTGGTCTATCGGAGACAGTGCAGTGTTCCCAGAGTCAGTGGTCAGAGGAGCAGTCAACAAAAATAATTAGGAAAATAATTTTTTAATTTTTATTTTTCTTATTTAGTTTTGTTGTACGGATGAATTAGTCTAGGATGCACAAGGAAAATAATTAAGAAATTAATTTAACTAACTCCTAAAAATATTCCTTAAAATTAGGATTTTAAAATAAGATTTCTTAAATTGTCTTAGCTATTTTTAGCTAAAAGGACAAGAAAACTTGGAGTAACTACCAAGCTTTCCTACCACTTCACACGGAAATTAAACCCACAACTCCCATTATTTCGGATCATGGGATTATGGGTAGTTTAGATTTAAAAATCTATATAAAGGATTTTTATTTAACCGGCACAAGAGAGAGATCATTTTGAGAGAAAATATTTTTCCGAAAATATTGTGCCCATATATTTTTCGTGAGGTTTATAAAATAAAGAGAGGAAATCTTGATTGATTTTAATGGCTTATTAATTTCAAGATTTATTCCTTGTGCTTTTCTTGATATGATTCATCCACTTTAGATAAATCTTGTACGGGTTTATTTGAGAGTTTTTGTTGTTTAGACTTGGGTAAGTCTAAAGGGTAGAGTATAGAGAAACGGTAAGAGGTTACCGTGAGGAGAAGAGTAGAGAAACGGTAAGAGTTTACCGTGAGTAGAAGAGAAACGGTAAGGAGTTACCGAGAGGAGAAAAAGAGTAGAGGAGTAGAAATTATTTTATGTAAGAGAGGAGTGATTTACATAAAATAATAGAGAAGAGAAATCCCTAGTGGGTCGTGGTTCTTTTTCCCACGTTAAATCTTGGTGTTCCTTTATAGTTTTCTTTTATTTTGTCTTGAGTATTTTTGATATTCAAATTCCGCAAGAAAAAGGGCTAAAAATACTCAAAGTGCGCAAGTAACAATTCACCCCCCCTCTTGTTACAGTTCATTGTCTCTAAGTGTTTCTACAATTAGTATCAGAGCCCTGTTCCTCATTGTGGGCTTAGTCCAAATGAACATAATCGCATTATGGGATGCAAAACCGCTAAACAAATTTGGGATCTGCTGGAGGTTACCCACGAAGGAACGAGTGAAGTTAAGCGTTCCAAGATTGATTTGCTCATGTCCAAATACGAAAGATTTGTGACGGAACCCAAAGAAAGCATTCAAGAAATGTTTACAAGGTTCACGAATATCACGAATGAACTTGTCTCCCTTGGAAGGCTAATTCCCTCAGATGAACAAGTGCGAAAAATCCTAAGAAGCCTACCTCAAGATGATCGTTGGAGAGCAAAGGTCACAGCCATTCAAGAATCTAAAGATTTCACAAAGTTTAATCTGGAAGAGTTGGCTGGATCCCTTATGACTCATGAATTGCATTTGGGAACAGCTGACAGTTCCAGGAACAAGGGTTTGGCTCTGACAGCAAACGATCAAGAAGAATCAGAAACTGACGAGGAAGAGGCAGCCTTGCTGGTACGTAGGTTCAAGAAGTTCTTCAGGAACAACAAGTATAAAAATCAAAGAAACAACAAAGAAAGAGGAACTTCAAATACCAAAACATATGAATGCTACAAATGTGGAAGTAACGAGCATTTAATCAAGGATTGCCCCCTATGGAAAAATGAGAAAGGTAAAGGGAAAGCAAGAGAAACAGGAAGACAACCTACAAAAGGAAATTTCAACAAAGCCGATTTACGCAAAGCCATGATAGCTGCTTGGGGAGAATCCGAAAGCGAAACCGAAACCGAAGCTCCCGTTGAAGAAGAAGAAGTAGCCAATCTTTGTCTCATGGCGACGCATGATGAAAAGGCTAAAGGAAAAGAGGTACTGTCTACTGATCCATTTTCTGATTATTTATTTAAATTGGATAAACATAGACTAGTTAGCATGATTTTAGAATCTCACGAAAATTTGGAAAAACAAACAGCCATCTGTCTCAAAACTGAAAAAGACCTTAAAGCGTGTAAAGACCAAATATCCTACCTTAATTCTTTTAGGTCCGATGTGCAAACTCGATTCTTTGAATTGCTTGATAATAATGTGATGTTAAAAGAAGCTATAGAAAAGGTTATAGAAGAAAACATCATGTTAAATATTGAATTGAATCAACTTAAGCATTTTGAGATGGAAGTAAATTACGAGTCTAATAAAGAAACTAAATGTATCCTTTTACAAATGAAATTAGACCTAGAATCCGCCTTAAAGGAAAATGATCGACTTAAGCTTGAATTAAATTCAAGAGAAAAAGGGAGAATCAAAGAAGTTCCCAAATGGATTCTTAATGCTAAAACCAAAGGAACCGAAGGTCTAGGATATGACAAACATGATAAAAAGAAAAAGGTCTACGTTGATCTCCCAAGTAACAAAGTCTGTTCCTTTTGTGGCATAACTGGGCACCTGAAATATCAATGTTTAAAAAGGGAACAGCATAATAAAACGAATCAAATATATGTCGATAGAGTTTGGATTAAGAAACATGATTCTTGTATAATCGACATGGAACCCAAGGATGGCTGGGTTCCACCCTCTAACAACTAAATTCGTTTTGAAGGTTCTAGTGAGGGGGAACAGCTCATGGTATCTCGACAGTGGCTGTTCCAAGCACATGACAGGCGATAGATCAAAATTTCTCTCACTAGAAGCCTATGATGGAGGAACGGTGACCTTTGGCGACAACATGAAAGGTGAAATCATTGCAAAAGGCAAGATAGGAAGGTCAAGTTCCCATGCTATAGATAATGTATTTTTGGTCGAGAATTTAAAGCACAATCTTTTAAGTATTTCTCAATTTTGCGACAAAGGTAACTCTGTAAACTTTACTTCTGATAAGTGCATCATTTCTAAGAACGACACAGGAGACATCATTCTGGAAGGGATCAGAAAAGGGAACACTTATGTGGTGGACCTGCACACTGTTCCTAAAACCAATCTAACATGTCTAAGCGTTATAGAAGATGACCCTCTTCTTTGGCATAAACGATTAGGTCATGCTAGTTTTTCATTGCTTAATAATTTACGATCTAAATACCTAGTAAGAGGATTACCACCCCTAAAATTTAGAAAAAGAATGAAGTATGTGATCCTTGTGCTAAAGGAAAACATGCAAGGTCATCCTTCAAACCTAAAAATGTCGTGACCACCTCAAGACCACTTGAATTAATTCATATGGATCTTTGTGGACCAATGAGAATACAAAGTCGCAGCGGTAAGCGTTATGTTTTTGTTATAGTTGATGATTACAGTAGATTTACATGGACTTTATTTTTATCTAGCAAAGATGAAGCCTTTGATGAATTTGTTGCATTCGCTACTAAAATTCAGAAATCTAGTATCAATCAACTAGTCCACATAAGATCGGATCATGGTAAAGAATTTGAAAATTCAAAGTTTATGGATTATTGTAATGAGCATGGTTTAAGTCACAATTTCTCCGCACCTAGAACACCACAACAAAATGGTGTGGTTGAACGTAAGAATAGAACTTTAGAGGAAATGGCTAGAACTATGTTGATTGCTAGTGGTTTACCTAGAAATTTTTGGGCCGAAGCCGTTAATACTGCATGCTATATATTAAATCGTGTTTTAATTAGACCAATCACTTCTAAAACCCCCTACGAATTATTTAAAGGAATTAAACCTAATATTTCATATTTTCGAGTCTTTGGATGTCGATGTTTTGTGCATGTCAATGGAAAAAGAAATATAGGTAAATTCGATGAAAGAAGTGATGAAGCGGTATTTCTTGGCTATTCATCTCATAGTAAAGCATATAGAGTTTATAATAAGAAAACCATGTGTGTTGAGGAATCTGTTCACATAATATTTGATGAAATTAACTTTATGACAAGTGAACAAGAAACAGGTGATTTTAAAATAGGTCTTGCTGATTTAGACGATGAAGAACTTATACAAAAGGAGCAAGATCAAGAAGAAGAACAACAGGTTCTGGATGCTGAACCAAATCAAGAACAGGAGCCACAGGCAGAACAGGAACAACCTGCAGTTCCTAATCCAGTTATCCCAGGAGAAAATCAAGAAGAAAGAAATGATGGTGAACCAAATCAGAATCAAGTCAGTGAGCCTGCTTCCACATCTGTTTCCACCAGAGACTTTGTTCCAAGACCATGGAAACAGCAAAAATCACATCCACTTGACTTGATCATAAGCGACATGAACAAAGGAATACAAACGAGGTCACAAATGAGAAACTTTTGTGCACACTTTGCTTTTCTTTCAACAATGGAACCCAAGAATCATGAAGAAGCTTTGCAAGATTCGGATTGGGTGGTAGCAATGCAAGATGAATTGAATGAGTTTGAAAGAAACAAAGTATGGCACTTGGAACCTAAACCAAAGAACAAGAAGATTATTGGACTGAAATGGGTATTCAAGAACAAGCTAGATGAACATGGAACAATCGTAAGAAACAAAGCAAGGTTAGTGGTAAAAGGTTACAATCAACAAGAAGGTATTGACTATACTGAAACTTTTGCTCCCGTAGCTAGATTAGAAGCTATTAGAATTCTTATTTCATTTGCTGCTTTCATGAATTTTAAATTATATCAAATGGACGTAAAATGTGCATTCTTAAATGGGTTTCTAGAAGAAGAAGTGTTTGTGGAACAACCACCTGGCTTTGAAAACCCAATTTCTCCGGATCACGTCTACAAGCTTGATAAAGCTCTTTATGGGCTAAAACAAGCACCTAGACAATGGTACGAGAGATTATCTAAGTTTTTGATTGATAACAAGTTCATATGTGGTAAAATTGATAAAACCTTATTCTTTAAGAATAAAGGTTCGAATATTTTAGTTGTTCAAATATATGTTGATGATATTATTTTTGGTGCTACTAACGAATCGTTATGTAAGGAATTTGCTGACCTAATGAGTAATGAATTTGAAATGAGTATGATGGGAGAATTAAATTTCTTCCTTGGTTTGCAAATTAAACAAACTGCTAACGGTATCTTTATTCATCAACAAAAATATATAAAAGAACTTCTAAAGAAATATGGACTAGATAATGCTAAGACAAACCATACACCCATGGCCACTAACATTAGGTTAGACGAAGACGCTAACAGTATTAATGTTGACCAAACAATGTATAGAGGCATGATAGAATCTCTACTATACTTACCAGCTAGTAGACCCGATATATCCTTTAGTGTTGGTTTGTGTGCTAGATTTCAATCAAATCCTAAAGAATCACATCATACGACAGTTAAAAGAATTCTAAGATATTTAAAGGGAACAGATGACTTATCCCTATTTTATCCGAAAAGTGATGTCTATGACTTGAAAGGGTATAGTGATGCAGATTATGCATGTGATCTTGTGAATAGAAAAAGCACTTCAGGAATGGTACAGTTTCTTGGATCTTGTTTGGTATCATGGAGTTCCAAGAAACAGAACACAGTAGCTTTATCCACTGCAGAAGCTGAATACGTAGCAGCAGCAGCCTGCTGTTCCCAAATGCTTTGGATTAAACAACAGCTAAGAGATTTTGGTATTAAACTTGAATGTGTTCCTATCTATTGTGATAATACTAGTGCTATTTGCATTTCTAAAGATCCAGTGCATCATTCTAGAGTTAAACATATTCATATTAGACACCATTTTCTTAAGGATAGCGTAGAGCATAAAAATATAATTGTTAAACATGTCAATACTAGTGATCAAGTTGCAGATATTATGACCAAACCGCTTCCAAGAGAACAATTTGAAAAGATGAGGTTGGAGCTAGGTATGATCAAGCTTCACTAAAGTTTAATGCTAGTATTTCTCCTCAAAACATCTTGAAAAATCGGAAGGGTTCAATCAACCACAACAACCAAGATTGATTACTCAATCATTGCGAGATTTGGGTATGCTTCTATTTAAATTTATGTCTTAAACTTAATCTTGATTGCTTGCATGTTTGAACTGATTAGACCAAGTAGCATAACTTATTTTATATTATATATTATTATCTTAAATTATTACCTACATATTATAAATTATTTTTCGAAAAATCACAAAAATATTTATTTTCCACAAATTCCAGCATTTTATTTTTTTTAATTATTTCGGTGAACCAACATTATTTTTTAAAATGGAAGACGGATCATCGAGGTGTTTCGGAAAGTAGTTATCTTAATCGACATATTCAACGAACTTACACTTAAACTTTTCGTTACCTCACTCGGTTCATACGCTAAAACTAATTCAAGGAGTTGTACTAATTTTCATAACCGTCCCTTCACACACTTTATATAACCCACTCTTAACGTCACATCAATCACTCACCATAATTGCCAAAGTACAACTTCTCCTTTCTTATTTCAAAAACCGTCAACCCCCTTTCTTCTTCAAATCCCTAACCTTCCTCAAATCAACTCATCTTCACCATGAAAACTCCCAAGACTTCTTCTACCAAGAACACCAAAGAAAAGATGCCCAAGTTCATACAACCGGAACCTCTACAAGTCATTCACCCTACATTCGACAACCCACAATCATCAACTCCCTCATCACAACCCAAATCATCCTCAAAACCCATGCATGTTGGCACAAAAAGGGCTTTTTCCACAAAAGGAAGCTCATCTTCAAAACCGGCTAAAAAGGCCAAGGTCGTGGATCCTGATTGTGCAGAGGAGGTTGCAAAGGAGATGTCCGTAGGATTTGGTTTGGACAAGTATTGGTATGATTCTACTCCCTTTCCTCAATTACACGCTATTTTGAGTAATCAAGGGTGGGAAGAATTAATGAGCAATTTTTTCTTGTAATCCTATTTATCCACATCTCATGAGAGAGTTCATTCAAAATTTCACAATCGACAATGGGGTTTGTTCTAGCGTCATTAAAGATATTAAAATTGAATTTAATAGTTTAATGTTGGGGGAATGGTTCGGAGTTCCTGTGGTAGGGTTTGACAC